>CATIWR010074754.1:0-22565 GCA_949677035.1 Omphalea diandra | reverse complement strand
GGAGGACGAAACTCCACCTTAAAACTGAATTTCTGTGAAAAATCAAATGTTTTCAATTAATACAAAGCAACAATCTTTAAGGTAGCAATCATTACTCAAAAACAAAGAAAAACAAAAAGGAAATCATAGAAATCTCCATAGTTGCATAACTCAACTAGTCAACAAATCTCACAATCAAAAATCAAAGAGAAAAATATAATAATAAAAACTCAAAAGGAAAAAATAATAAAAAAAACAACAACCAAAATTAGAAATTTAGGAGTTAAGCGTTAAAAACTTGATTTTGTATCATCTTTTTTCTCAATTTCTTTACCTTTATTTAGAACCTCCATTTGAAATCGCTTCTTTCTTGTTATTGACCATAAGCAATTGTATGAATATTAGCAATAGTGACAACGGTGTAAAAGGGTATAGATTTTGTCGATTATTTTTACATCTGCATCTTTATTTATGAAAAAGTTCCTCTTTGATTGATGATATTTCAAATGTCAAGCAAAAAGATGTGGAATGAGAATATTTTTCGACAAACAGAATAAGAAAAAAGAGTTTTATTCTTTCAAAAAAAAACTTTATTTTTTATTAGGTTTTGACTGCGTGTTCTCCCACACTGCTTTAATATGGCATTAGGTTTAAGATAAGTTGTTTTTTTTTATGTATTTTGGAGTTAAAAGGCCATAACTTAAAATTAGATCTAGTTGGACATGATAAAGTAGTTAAAGGGTCAAATTGAACCTTAGTACTATTATAAATACTTTATGAACTATTTCAATTAAGAAAGAGAGGAGAAGTAAATCATTTTTATAATTTTAGACTCCATGAATTACTTTTTATTATAATAATTTATATATTGACTAAAAATACTGGCTGGACTTCTTTAAATGTGATGGGTTATTTATTTAAAACTTTCCATATATTGTATGGATGAATTTTGAGCCGACTAAAATCAATGCTTTAAAATATGCTTGGATATCAAATCGGTTAGTTGGTCAATTTTTAATTCGATTAATTTAGTTTAATATAATATTTATTTTTAAAAATATAAATAATACTTTAAATATATTTAAAATTTAGAAAAATATATAATATGATAAAATAATGAAATTTATTTTTAAATTTTAAATTTTGAATAAAATAATGTATTTTTTAAAAAAATTAAATTTATTTATAAAAATAATATAATTTTAAGTTACATTGATTTTATTCCATTCTGATTTTGATCAATTTTTCTTATTTTATTATTTTTTTTATTTCAACTGATTTTTTAATAGACAGTTTTTAATTTTGAAACTAAACTTGATCAATTCTTAATTTTATAGACCAAAATTATGAAAACTATGACTAAAACGGGGGAAAGACAATATATATATATATATATAGAGAGAGAGAGAGAGAGAGAGAGAGAGAGGGGGGGCACCTCAGCAGAGAGATGTTCGTGAGTCACTTTGTAAGTGTTAGTGGACGAGCAAGGGATTAGGGTGGCGCAAGTGGAAGGAATATTTCAAGCTGAGGAAGTATAAGGGGGGATTCGAATTCACGGGAAAAAAAAAATCCTTCATTCTAAATAATTGACTTTTTGAAAAAAAAAATTATTTCAATATAATTATCTGCCTAGAATATTAATATAATATTAATTAATCTTTTCTAAATTTATTCTCTTCGTCAACACTATTTCTTTTTAATTAATTATTTTTTGATTAGTGTTAATAATAAATTTTAGTTAAAAATAAATTAAAGATATATTAATTAAAATTATTCATAATTAATTATTTTATTAATTTAAACGCACACCTGTAAAAAAAGATAGTTATTAAAATGAAAACTATAATAAGGTACCTTTGATATCTGTAGAAATGGATGCTTCTTATGCCAAAATTTCATATTTATTGCTATATGTTCCAATAACGAAAACTGGGAGTTGAAAATAGCCGCTTTAATTTTTAATCACTCTTTAAATAGATTACAGGCAAGCAAATCAATGATTAGAATTTAAAAAATTAATGATCTGATGGTCAGGGGTGTTGACTAATTGGCTCGGTCAGTGCTGATTCCATTTTTTTCAAAATTGAATTATTCAGATTTTAAATTTATAAAAATTAAATTAAATTTTTATATAAACAGAATAAAAAATTTGAATCTAAATTGATTCAATTAGTACAAGTTGATTTGAACCAAATTTTTAATATAAATTATATTATTTTAATTACTTGAAGATATAAAACATATTACATATTAATATATATATATATATATATATATATGAAGTATATTCAATTTATATTAAATATGAAACTATATTAATATCATTTATTTAATTTTTAATATAAATTTGATTAATTTAGTTTGTTTAAATTTAATTTTTTAAATAAAAAATAAATTTTATTTAATTCAATTTTATTTTTTCGTTGGAATCGAATATTAAACATCCCTATTAATGATCATATTATCAATATAATACACATAATATTGACACTCTAGCAAAATCTTATATGGCCAATAATGCTATATATCAATTAAGGGTGCCAACTTGATGGGGGAAATGGCGTGACATGTATAATTTAATAAGAAACATTTTATAAGATGCGTGGCTGTATATTTCACATTAAAAACTATCCCTCCTCTCTAAAAAAATAATAAAAATAAAAACTATCCCTCATTCCAACACTATTTTATTTTATAATTATTCTTATTTTAAGTAAGTTTAGGCCATTTTGTAGTTGGCCCATGATTAGGCCGTGTAAGCTGGGCCAACAAAGTTAGGAATACATAACATGATTAGGAATGTTGGGCCTGCAAAGGCAGACCCAAAAAAAAAAAAAGAAAACAAGATAAAATATTTATAACTAATTAAAAATAATAAATTCTTAAATAAGAAAATAATATTAAAATAAAAATAAAATTTTTTATTAAATTTATAAAAAATAATATTAAAATAAAATTTAAAAGTGGTCAAATTTCTAAACTATTTGGGATTAATTATTATTAAAAAAATTATAGATTTTAGAAAACTTGATTTGTTGTTTTTTTATTTTTTACTTCTAATATTTTTTTATGGTAAATTATATTTGAAAATAAATAATATTATTAAATATTTGTATATAATATTACTATTTATAATTTTTTTTTATATTTTTAATATTTATATATTTACTCATATATTTACTTTTTTTTTATATTTTTGTTTTCAATATTTGTGATAAATACCGTTTTGCCGTTTTTCATTTTCACTTGACTATATCCGATAAATAGGTGGCTCTTCTAGAATGAGGTCAATAAAATAGGACAAAACTCCTATACTTGGAGGAACGGTTTTGAAATGTAAAAGAGACCCAATTTTTTTCAGAAATTTGACAATGCCAAAATCTGCGGCCCAGTCAGGTTAACAGTCGAAGGTATATTTGACAAAGGGTCCTACACGTTGAACAATATGTCCCCAACAAATATACATCATTCACACCGAGCCTTTTTTTTTTTTTTCTTAACCCTTCATTGGCTCATAGTCAGTAGAAAGTCAAAAATATTTTACCGTTGATTCAACAAATGATTAATACTTAAATGGATCCCATTAAATAGTAAGTATGACATAAATTTTATTTGTAAATAATCCTTGGCAATACTTGCCATGCCATAATTCTTAATGAGTTTAATGGCTATTTTTATCCCTAAATTTATCTATTTGAAGTAATTTTATCTCTAGTATTTTATTTGAAACTCTTTTACTTTTAAATTTCACTGTTTGAATCAATTTTACCTTTCATGTTTTGTTTGAAACTATTCTGCCCCTAACATTAATATAACTCAATCATTATAATTTCAGTAGTTAAAAATTTATCATCTTTATTCAATTTTTTGTCTAATTTTGATTTAAATAATTTATATCTATGTCAGTTAAATTAATTGTCATATTATGGAGGCTTACAGGATTAGTTAATACAATTTCTAATAATGACAAATATATAAGGTTATATTAATATCAAAGAGAAAAGAGTTTCAAACAATATATGAGGAGTACAATTGTTTCAAATAGATAAATCCAGGGGATAAATAGTTTCAAACAAAATGTAAGTAACAAAATTGCTTCAAATAGATAAACTCTGAGATAATAATGGTTATTAGTCCATTCCTAATGTAATGACTAATTTTTAATTTCTAAAAATTCTTTAATTCCTTTATACCATATACTTATAAAAAAAAATCTCATAATTAATTATAACAAAATTTTGTATATATTTAGTTTCTCTAATTTATGTTTTTTTTTCTTATTTTAAAGTTATATATTTTTCCAAAAAGTTCTTTTTGTTATTGTTATTTCAGTATAAAAAAAAATGAAGATAGTGTGATTTCATAAGTTCTAATTTTAGTGTTCTATATCTTAAAAATATCTTTTGAGATCAAAATGTTCATTTTCACATATTTAGGATTGTAAAGTGTAAGGTTCAGTTCAATTTATATTAATTCATGCATTTTCATATACTTATTGATTAGTTTGCATTTTATCATTTTATATCTTAAACATTCTTTTGAGATCAATACATGTATTCTTCACATATAACATTTGATGGCATACACATCGCCAAGTACTTTATAGAAAGTGTTATACTACATCTATCCTTCACAAGCTTACTACATGTTTCTTACAACGAAGAATCGAACGATTGAAGAGCTGAACGGATAAAAGGCCGAGCAAGTAAATGGTCGAACTAATAATATAGACTTATATTCGAGTCTCAGATAACTGAACGAAAACATTATTTATAATATCCCATAAAATGACAAAAGTTAACGTTTAAAAAGGCAGTTGCACAATATGCTTATATATGAGTTTTGCGGATAAACAAAAATGACATTAACAAATACCATTCTGGAAGAGAAAATCAAAGTATAAATACATCCATCATCGTTACATAAAGGTAGGTGACATTCTAAGGTTTATTCGTCGTTTAATCACATTCTCAAACTTTTATATTTTTCACCACTACTCTCAAAATATTCTCTTACTTAAACACTAAAGTGACTGTGAAAAATATAGTCTTCATAACTTATGTTTACATATTCTTAATAGGTCACTTACCCTTAACAGATTGAGGAACTATCATCATCATAAGATATTACACTTCTCAAAAGTTTTCTCACACTCTTTTATTAAATTCAGTGTGAATATCACTACCTCTTATTAATAATCGAACATCATATTTAATATCTTGCGATAAATGTGTAAATAAATACATGTACTATATGTCTCAATAATTAAAAGATGATTTAGAAAATATGCATTTTATATGTTGTTTAATTTTTCATGGAATTCAAGCAATACATTAACTATGAGTGACTTGATGATAGATTTTTTAAAAAATATTTTATTGGTTATAACAATTAAACAATGGTTAAAAAATCAGTTAAATATTTAGTAGTTCATATTTACTAAGTACACAATAAAATTAATCATTAATAACTGTCTTAATTTTCCACCAAGAAATGTAAAAATTTTAGCTTTAGCTATTTGCACTTTTCTTAAGATTTCTTGTAATGGGAGTGTAAAAATCTCTAAAAAAGTGCAAATAAAATTTATTGAAGGTTTCAAATTATTTGCACTCTTCTAGAGAGTGCAACAAACTTCACAAAAAAAAAAAAAAATGCAAATAACTAAAACTAAGAATTCTAAATACAAGTGTTGTGTGTCGTCCAATTAGTTAATTAATTAGTGTTCCATTAGCTTCCAAATATTGAGTTGGAAAACTTTGGCAATAGTTGATATTTGTCATAAAATCACAACTTACAAGTCGAATGACCAAAATATTTTCAACCACATCTACACGCTATTTTATATTATTAAGTTAGTAGTACAATTTAGACATTTTAGTATTGAATGATTAATAAGTCTCGACATGATTTTGCTGATATTTTTAATTAAAATTGAAAAAAATTTAATGATTTTTATTAGTACATTCAAGATATTTATATAATTGATATTTAGGGTCCAAACCATTATCGCAAATAGAGCATGATGACAAATAATAGATGAGATTGGATAGAAATCATTTCCAAAAATTAACTTAAAATAACTCAATGGATAGAAATCATTTCCAAAAATTAACTTAAAATAACTCAACTCATTTATACAATATGACAATTCAATAATTTAGCGATGTGGGATAAATAAAACATTTAACAATATTAATTGAAATTAAATTATTTTTAAATCATTTTAAAAATTCATCTTCACATTAATTTAGTGCATTTTGATGAATTAATTGTTTTTGAGTGCTAGTTTGAAAAATCAAATTCGAATAGGTAAAAGAATGAGTAAATTTCTTTAGTTACTCTTGACTAACCATTTCCAAATCATATATGTCATCGAATAAAACCTGAATAAAGTTAATATTAAAAATATATTATATGAAAGAAAGTTGAATCAAGAAAATAGTCATATTATTTTTAAAATATTAATAATTATTTTATCAACTTATTTTTAATGAACATAGATGAAAAATATTATATATCACTTCTCTAATAACTAATTTAATATTTTGCTATTGATCTATTAAAAATAATATTATCTTTAATTGCTTAGAACCAATTAATGAAAAACCACTCGAATGATCTTATGTTTTCATACGTAGTTAGCATACAACCTAATAAAATTGATTGGCCATGATGATTAATGTTACAATTATTACAAAAAAAAGGTATTTTATCTATTCATAAGATAAGTTATGTTGAAAGTCATAACATTGTGAAATTTTTTATGGACAATTTTAGGTCAAGGATGAATTCACATCATATTAGTTAGGTTGCCTTCATCATTGACGTCCATCAATAAAAAAAAGTTCATGTCTTTTTGTCATATTCTTGGAAATAACTTATAAATGGCCTCTCTCTTTCGCCTAGTCTAAGTCTTCTTCTACTCTAAAAAAATTTGTCCAATTTTTTGGTAGATATACTAAATTCTCTAGTCCATCAACTTGAGCCTTTATCAGTTTAACACTCTTTACAATATAATTGGTTTTCAATTATCTCATCTATCTGAGTATTCTTATCTACATCACACTAATTTTGAAAATTTATTGTACTTTTATAGCGCAACATTCATTCTTATACATTATAGCAGGTTTTACTGTAGTGCAGTAAAATTTTCCTTTTAGTTTATGTGAATTTTTGTGATCACATAACACATCCGATATATTTCTCTATTTTGTCTTGCTTTAATCCAATGGACAATATCATTTTCACAACTTTCATCTTTCTACAAATTTCATTCAAAGTATTTAAAGTGTGTGTTCTGTGGTATAACTACTCCATTTAATCGCACTCTTATATTCTCGTTAGTACCACCCTTGCTAAACCTATAATGCATGTACTCCTTAGTTCTATTATTTTTAAAATCCTTAGCCTCTATTTTACTTTTCAAGAGCTCTAACTTTTGAATTTTTTCTACCACAAATTAAAATTAATTTCACCTTTTAAATTTTCATCGAACAAACTATCATCTTCTTTAAAATTAAAGATTTCTTTCACTACATAAACTCTATATTGATTATATTTCTTTTTTCATTATCATTCTCCATTTCCTGATAGAGAGCCTATTATACTTGTATTTGTATAATATAAGAGTGAAAAAATTGATTTTCAACTTTGATACAAAGATCAAAGAAAATAGTTTGATACATTGCTAATTAATATTTATTAATTCACAATCATGTTTTTTACTAAATGTTACTTTAAAAAAGTGTAATTTTTAATAAGTTTAATCTTATTTTAATTAATCATCATTTAAGGCATTTAAACACTTGCCAGCGCTTGTTTGGAATAGATGCTCGGGTGGGGGCAAGGTGTCGGCGCGACGCTATTGTGCCAACCTATCACCGACATTCTCACTCTCTCTTACTTTGCCGATGTGTGGTGTTTGGACCGGGGGCCAATGCCCCCGCCTACGATGATGGAGCCCGTGCAGTTAGGACTGAGTCCTATGCTTCCGATAGCGCCAAGCATCGCTGGTGTTAGGCTTTTGCCGCAGCACCGAAAGTGCGGCACGAGGAGGCATGGTCAGAGGCCCTGACATTGCGGGATTCTTAAGGCGGTGGGGGCTTGAGGCCATTTCTCGGGGGAGGGTTGCATTGCACATAGGGTCGAGCATGTCGCCGAAGTTCCATGCCCTCGACAAAGGAACACCGCCTGGAGGCCAACTAACCGGACTGGAGTGAAGGGACCAACGGGGCACGTGACGGTGTGAGCGTCACGGCCAAGGGGACTCGAACGATGCTGCAAGCCAAGCCTTAGCATCTCGCCCGTCAGATCGAGCATGGAGTGGAAACTCAACTGGCTCTCCCCAGCGCTTGAAGTAGTTTATGGCTGATAATTGATAAATATTAAATATTTAATAAATCATATATAACTATTGTTGTTAATTTGTAAAAGGGTTAAATACTATAACCCCCGGGATTTGTCTTATACTATTCAATCTCTCATTTTCAAAGAATAAGTATAGTGATTCTCCTTATTTTTTCCCTATTGGGTCTTGACCTTCTCTCTCTCCCCATCTCTCTCTCTCTCTCTCTCTCTCCTCTTTTTTTATCCCGTCTCTAATAATTGAATACTGCTGCTGCTGCTGTTCTGTTCTGTTTTTGAAAGGTAAAACAACTATGTGATTTGGAAATCGGGGGCACTGATAAATTGCATGCAGATATGCGGTGTAGCTGTTTCGGCTTAAAAGAGAGGGCTACTGTAGCTTCTGGTGGAGAAGATGGTGAGATTTCATCTGGGTTCTTAACAAAGTTTAGAACTTTTATTGAAGTTGCTGAAATTCTTCTATGTGTGCGTTGATGACTGGACTGCATATTCTCTGTTTTACGGCAATCAAGAACAAAACTTGGCGAGTCTTAGCTTGCCAAGTGCCAACCACTTAATTAAATCTTTGTTTCCTTCTTTTACTTTCCATATAGGGAAGTCATGAACTATGATTATGTTACAAGTTCAATTGTACATTCCAGCTAGTGGATAAATTGTGACTTTAAATCTTTACTTCCCTCCTTTTATCCATTGTCATGTTTTGACTTCCTTTCCATAATTTTTGGTTATTACTTCTTCTTTGTGTTGCTAGGGGACTTGCTTCGCAATATCAACCGTTTCCCATATAATGAATTAAGAATAGCGACAGATAACTTTCATTCGAGCAATAAGATTGGACGAGGTGGCTTTGGAACTGTTTACAAGGTGCTCAGAATTTACTGACGGTTCATCATGTTAGCCTAATGGAAATTGTGGCACTTGATATTGTTAACTGTTCGAATGCACTCAATAAACTACATTGATCATGCTTTTTTTTCTCGGAGCTTATTTCTTATGGAAGGTTGATGATCATTGTTTTGATGTATGATTGTTATAACTAAGGCCACCGAAAGGTGTAGTGAAAGACTAATTCAAAGTCAGCCTGGCAGAAAACTGATTTTACCACCTAAAATTAGAGGGGAATGTTGATATTGAGTAAACATTTTTACCTATGTAAATAACAAAACTTTTCCTCCGTACTACTCATGCAAGTATGATGGAGAAACAAGCAAAAATTTTTAGCATTTTAGACTACAAAGATTTTGAGATTCTCACCTTGCTGCCTTATCATTTGTTTGCTTTTCTCATGAACATAAAATCTCCTTGAGGAGCATAAACCACCATTTCAAATAACCTCCTTGTCACTTTTTCTTTTTTCCTTAGACTACTAGCTCATTTATCTTAGTTTTTAACCCTTCTGTCAAATATGAATTATCCGTTCAATTTTTTTTCTTCATCTTATGTTTAAAAAGCCTTTTACTCATTTCTTGTCAATGTTGCTAGGGAACCCTCAAAACTGGAAGACAAGTTGCAGTGAAGACGCTTTCTGCCCAATCAAAGCAAGGGGTGCGGCAATTTTTTAATGAGATTAATACCATATCAAAAGTTAGGCATCCAAATCTTGTTGAGTTGATAGGTTGCTGTGTTCAAGGAACTAGTCAAACATTAATATATGAATACATGGAAAATAACAGCCTTGACCAGGCATTGCTAGGTAAATTTATCAGAAGTTTTAGTGGGACAGGTGAAACTTCAGATTTTTTTGAACATGATGGGCTTGGAACGCTTGATGTCAGCATTTGTGTTCCTTATCTTTGCAGGTACAAATGATACAAGGATTAAACTTGATTGGGGAAAAAGATCAGGAATTTGCTTGGGTATTGCTCGGGGTCTCACATTTCTTCATGAGGAACTTGTGCCGCATATTGTGCACAGAGACATCAAGGCTAGCAACATACTTCTTGACAAAGAGTTTAACCCAAAGATAGGAGACTTTGGATTGGCCAAACTTTTTCCAGATGACATCTCTCATATTAGCACAAGAATAGCAGGAACAACGTATATCCATAATCTTCTAATTGATAGTCAATTTTGTTTGGTATTCTTCTTGCTTGTCGTTTTCATATGTTTGTTGCTTTAAGTTGTTTCTCTCTGGACAAACTACTGAGTGGTTAAGCTGCCATGAAAATCTTCATGACCAATAAGTTTGTTTTAGTCATTACAGGAGCTAAATTTGGAAGAATATGGGTCTTTCTTTGTCCGCATGGTAGCAACCAGATATGTATCTAATGAACATCCTATTGTCTTCTTGCTCATGCAGTGGTTACTTGGCATCAGAATATGCATTAGGTGGCCAGTTAACATTGAAGGCTGATGTGTAAGGTTTTGGGGTTCTCATCCTTGAAATAATTAGTGGCAGAAGCAGTGCAAAACTCAGATGGGGAGAAATGGAGAAATTGCTCCTAGAATGGGTGCGTTACTTTTTGTTTCCCAATTTTCTATGTGCTTGTTAATATCTTCAGATTTCTGTTGCTCTTTTGTTCATAACCATGTTGGCAATATTGTCTTGCATGCATTTGTTTTCCTTTAATAATTCTACCGGAATATTTTCCTGCTTCTTGAAAAATGGATTTCCCTGTTCAGAAAAATTACATTTCTGCTCTGAGTAGTCAACATGCTCTTTCATGGTTGAAGAGATTCTAAATGATCTCACTTTTTTTAATAGCCACCTTGTTCTGTCTAACAACCATTGTCTGCTCGATAGGCGTGGCAGCTTCACCAAGAGGGGAAACACTTGGAGATTGTGGATCCAGAGATGGAGAATTCCCACAGAAAGAAGTCATTAGGCACATGAAAGTAGCCTTTTTCTGTACCCAGGCAGCAGCAAACAGAAGACCACTGATGAGCCAGGTTGTTGACATGCTCTCAAAGGACATCCAGGTAAATGAGAAGCTCCTTTCCCCACCAGGTATTTTCCAAGATTCAGTTGGTTGATGGACCATCTTCTTCAACTAAAAAATCTTCTCTTTACTCTAGCCTCCAGACGAGCTCTGTTCCAATGACAATCACTGAGGTAACTCCTAGATGAGGCATAGGCTTTTCTTGCTATCAAGACTGACAGTACCACGGGCACTCAACTCAAAAATGGGAAATTTTAGTTACTAGGGATATTCATGTATTTCATTACTCACATCTTGTAAGGTAAATCATTTTCAATCTTATACATAAATTTTTTCCCCATTTTTAGGGAGGCTGAGCAGAACCTATACCCTAATTAAAGTGGCAAATTTTGTTGTTGTGAAAGATAATGTAAGGCAATTATTTTTTGTTCTTCTCTTATCATCATAATAATCGAGTTATGATGTTACAAAAAGAGCAGAAAATGAAGAAATAATGCCATAACACATGTAAGAGAGAAGTTGAGCCTTTGGGAGTGACTTGAAATCGCGAATTCTTCTGCCAAGGCAGTAGCTGCTCTGAATGAAGTGGCGAAAGTAATATAAAATGAAGATACAAACATGATGTGATAGTGGTGGTGCACCATTGTTTCATGAACGTGATATTTTTTTCTAAACGAACGGGGAGTTAGATTTACTGAAGCTTTCTTTTCATGCATATGAAAGTAAATCCATACGTGGATATTAACCAAATCTATGGCATTATAGGCAAGACGGACATTATTTGCCCATCTAGCCCAAAGGAGCCTAAATCAAGGCCGGTTAATTAGTAAGAACGCTGTTTTGCACGAACGGAAAAAAAAGGGTACTTGAAAATCGAACGACCATTTTACATCATTTGGAAAGGAAATGGTACTCTAATGCGGCGGTGGTTATGTCGTTTCGTAAATCGCATCCATCTAGCACCAAAAGATTGGTCATTAACGAGCACTGGTGAAACAACCGCCCGATGTCGCTTGTAAACAAACTACTATTTATCAGCGATGATAGATTTTGTATTGTTCGCAAACGACTGTGCGCCATGTCCATTAACGCAATGACAAAATTTTCGATTCGAGGAATTGATAGCTGTTTTAACCTATATATTTTTAATTTATTAGGGAGTATCTTAAATCACTGGAAACCACATATTTCTTTTTAATTTATTAGAAAGAACACGAGGGCAATTTTCTGTTGTTTTCCTTCGTCCGCCAGCAACAAGCAAGCTTTATAGAAAAATACAAGGTGGTCTAACAAAATTAAACTCCAGTTTATGCAAATATGCCCATACAAAGAATATTAAACTCCCTATCAGATCTGCAAGCACATAAAACAGCCAACGGAAGCAGCACAGAGACGAGGCATAAGAGAACTCCCAAAAAAATAAAAATAAGAAGATCATACAAAACTTGAGATAAAAAAAAAAAAAGGCTAGTAAAACGAAGGTAATGCGGACAGCAATTAAGCTGTTGGTGTTGACTCAGGTTCAGCAGCAGGCTGGTCACCATTAGGAGGAATCTCTTCTTTTGAAGGGTGAGATGAACTATTTGAAGTGGCATCTTTAGCCGGTAAAGTAGGCTCTTTCTTCTCTGCATTTAATGCAGCAACTTTTCCATCCTTTCCATCTTTAGCATCCTTCGCAGAAGCAGGGGGAGGCGGGATCATGTGAGGTGGAAGCGTGTGTTTCAGCTTCACAAGTATTTGGCGCATCCTTGAAAGATCAGTGGGTTTTCCAGGCTTTGGGCCCTGGATAACAGTAATTGATGGTTTCTTTTCCTGATCTTTCTTGCCTCTCTTCTTCTCAATATTAGGAACCTCGTAAGGAATGAGCTCTGCTATTGCTTTCCAGTACTGTTTGTCTGCCTCTTTATGGAACTTCTCTTGGTTGGCCAAGTATATCTGCTCCATGAACAAACCCAACATGGCAACATCTAAATATTAGACCGGCTTGAATAGGAACAAAATCAAGCAAAATGAAGTCTCTTCAAAATTTTACCTTCTCCCTTTCTCTGTTATTAGTTTTGTTGGTCTCAACATTAAGCTTTCTTTTCTCATAGAATGACTGTATATACTCCTGAGCTTCTTCAATAATCTGCTTCCTCATTTCCTTCTCTCTCATTTCCTTCTCCTCAAGATGAATGGCATTTTGGCTGCCAAGCAAAATTAAAGCAGAAAAACTCATAAATTTAATTGACAAGATGAATATTCACTTTTATAATTGGCATACACGAGCACTGAGAGACAGTTTGCCATCAAATAAGATCTGACGCCTCAAAATGGATTCTTACAATATTTCAGGGGTTAAAACCAGCTTGACTGGAATACTTACATTGCTTTTCATAACATTTGGAAAGCTGTAATTTTTCCAAATGTAGATCTAAGAATATCCTAAGAAATCGACAAACAACATGTAAACAAAGTGAATCATCATCATCATCATATTTGCACAAATCCTGAGTCCTTTGATATTTGAAATACCGAACTACATCAAAGCAGCACTTTATTCATAGCTTCAAACAGTGGCGGAATTAGAAGTGAGTTGCCCGTTACAAGTAGCAACGTTTAGTATCCACAAAAAGGTCAAATAAATTTAACCATCAGTTCTCCCAACAATTCAATTCCAATCTCACATCAATAATACCTAAAGCGCATACTATGGCAACCATTAGGCATACAACATTTTACACTTGTGCTTTTTTTGTCCATTGGATAAGCTCCACAATGGATTCAGAAAGCGGACCTCACCACGAAGATCCAATTCCCAAGCCCAAATTATAGGCTACACAAATCTAAAACTATGGACCGATAGTCCCCCAGTAGAACTGGAAGTAAATATCAGTCTTGCTAGATCAACAAAGCCAGCTGATGAATCTTTGCCATATACATCATATTCGTAGTATACGCTACGCCACAATAGCTCATAGCCTCGCACTAATCAGATTTTTAGATTAATTGCTATAAATAGATCAAAACACAAAAGCACTTGAAAACATAGAATCAGCTTAGTAAGTGCACCACAGATCTCGATGAGTTGATAGTAAAAAAAAATCAGATCTAAAACTACAGCAATAGTAAATCCAACGATTCGAAAGTCTCACCGCCGCCACTCGCGCAGGGCGAATCCTTCGTCGGGCTCCATATCAGTAGCTGGAGGAAGCACGGGGCCATCGGAGGCAAAAACGTCGCCTCCAGCTACATTATAGCCGTTGCCGTTGTCGTTACCGTTGTCCACGTGGATAGGGCTGAACGGGCTGTGAGAGTAGCTAGGGTTGGGATCCGTATTCACGGAGGAAGATCCGAACCCAAAGACGTCAGGAGATGAGACTGAGACGTGATCGACTGCGACATCTCCGCCAGGGAAGTCGGTGGTGGTGGTGGTTGTGGTGAAGTTGGAGTAGGAACCGAAGTTGGAGTAGGTGTCGTTGTCGTCTTCGTGAAAGGATGTGGTATGATTGGAAGCATGAATCTCGTCGGCGTTGATGCCGAAGGAATCGAAAGTAGCCATGATTTACTGTTTCTCTGTAAGATCTTTATTTCGGTGTACCTTAAAAAAAAAAAAAGGGAAGAAGCGAAGAAGTTTGATGGAATAAAAGAGGTGGAGAAATAGGAAGATTCAAAGGTTTGCTTTTATAGTTTTGATTTGACCCTGTTTAGGCCAGAGAGAAAAGGAAACGAAACGAGTGGATTTTACTTTTACTTGTTACTCTTCACCTCGAAGCGACAATATTTGGTGCATGCTGTGGAACACTGGCCACAATAAACGACGTTGTTTTCGGGATTTCTTTCTTTTCTTTTCTTTTTTTTTCCTCCAATTTTGTTGTTGGTGTCCGCCGGAATCCATAAATGAAAAAATTTTTCAACTTGAAATCCAAATTATGGTAGCATTTGGTTAATTCATTTTTATTAGATTATACTTTTTTTTTTATCATAATTATCCTTTGTTTTTTTGCCGCTCATATATTTACATATCATGTTATTTTGTTATCATATTCACTTTTAATCAAAAGAAAATTAAAGAATTGAACAAAATTAAATTTAAACGATTGGCTGAAGTCATTTGTGGATCCAGTGTGATATTTATTAAGTTATGATAGGCCAAAATTAAGTATTCATTAAATTGCAAAAAAAAAGCCTCAGCAGAGGCATCCGGGTACAAAATTAGCTGTCTTTAAGGGATTAGAAATCCATTCAAAGGGGTTAATGAGGCAGCTAGCCTTGGAAAGCCAGTCAACGGCCCTATTACATGATTCAACATCCAATGGCTGTCCGATGATTTGCTGCTGACTATGTCCCTTAGCCACACTCAAATCAGTTTCAAAGTTAGGATCCTGAGAACCCGTACTACCAGCAAAACGCATACCTTCTTTGAGGCCACCGGCTTCGGCTGCAAGGGCCGAGGGACAGATAGGCCAAGCATTGTATCCAAATAAAAGTACACATGTAAAGATTGCTGTCAACGTTGGTTCTTGACCTTCAGCATTATGAGTTGCATATAATTAGTAAAATACAGTTCCCCGGCTGCACATACAAGAACATGTACATCACATAATAACTTGAAACCCAGTTTCAATTGAATGACTACTACCTTATCGAACTGATCTGAAACAAAAAGCAGAATGAATCAATCACCAAACCATTCACAATGGAGAACAGCCTCCAATGCAAGTAATTTTTACCCTGTTACTTCCCTTCCCTTGTGAGCTTCCCGCAATAAGATCTCTCACTAAACTTTCTTTTGTCAAGCAAAAATATAAGTAGGGTTTTTTTTTTTTTTTTTTTTTTTAATACATTGCTCTCGTATTTCCCCATTAAGGGCAATCATAAACTTTCCACATCAACAGGAGTTCCACAATCCACAACTAAGTGAATATTTTCTTCTCATTTAACAAGCGAAAAACTGTATTACATTCATCTTGTTAAAGTCAGTATGCAGCTTCACCTTGTCATGTAGATAACACCGATAGAAACAAACGGATTAGCTTGCAGCAACTAGTCAATGGTTGGTATATGCAGAGACCCTGAGTACCAGCCTGAAGCTGCTCTTGGTCAATCAAACATCATCTCTGTTTCCGCTTAAAACATATGAACAATATAAACATGCTGAGCCAAGCAGACTGTCCCAAGGCACTTGCAACATCGACCTCAACAAAATTGGGGATAAATAGGTATAACTTTCCTCGCCATCTCAAGCTTCTAGGAATTCTGAGAAGAATTTGACACAGTGATTGCATCGGCGGCCAACAGAATTTCAATAGATGGCAGCACTCAAAGAGGTGCGGCAAAGTGACTTGAAATCCAGATAAATGAAGACCATAGAATAATAGTCACTGGGAAAAATCTGCAACACAATCAGTCAGGACAGCATTTTGCTCGGTCAGCATTTGGATAGGCTTAATTTCAATTAGATCGAAAGGTCTCAACGGCTAACAGTCAAACTTTTGGTCATGATCCGAACAGCCAACAATCCTCTACATCAAAGTGGAACAGAAAAGGTTGGTCTTCAAGGAACAGGAGAAGCATTCTTGGGATATCTAGCAGAAGAGGGAATTCGCTGCAGAACTCGTGAGAACTCTGGCTTTAGACGTTTATTTGGCATCCCTTGCATTGTCCTTATCCACATTATCAAAAGTACAAAATAAGAACACAGAAAATCAAATGGGTAACCAGAAACCAAAGTCTGCAACAAGTCTAATTGTTAATCCAATTATAAAACAGAAAGCTATCTATCATATGGAACTTTCAGGAGAAAGCTGAGTGCCTACTACTCTATATGTTTTTACAGTCTTTTATCCTCTTCCAAAATTTGCTGGGTAGAGTCATAAGGACAATAAGTTATTCTCCCAAAAGGGAGAATTTAACAAAATTGGAAGATACTTTTGTGCAGCATGTTTTAAAAAATCTGAACAGGTGAAATAAAGTCTAGAGTAGAACAAGACCAACCTATCTGTCCATCTCATCAATCATGATATTAAGAGGCATTCTGCGAGTCTGGACAGACCAGATCTTATTTTCTCATGGCTCAGTAGTTAACATAGAAATCAGGAGAAAAAAAAAAAAATACTAGCTAGTTATTCAACATGAGCTTATGTGATTTGTGGAATCACGGACCTTGGGGAACTCTGACGTTTCGGTGCAAATTGACCAAACACTGTTCTAAGATTTGCAAGGGCCTTTTCAGCAGCCTGAGGGAAGGACATAAAGATCAGATAGATTAATTAAGATCCACAGAGATTTAAATAAGAGAGAAATCTCACTCCCATGAAAGGAGATCCTAAATATGATAGAAGAGATACCTGCATTCTTGCCTCATCCAATGTTGACCCAATGCCCTTCCCCATAACCTGTCCATCTATTTCAACCTAAGAAGTTAAAATGTAGTTTGTTTAGAATCAAATTGGAAAAGGGACTAATGAGGGCAGAAAACCATCTTTGGGTTTGGGGTGAACAACTTTCCTAGAGAGTACAACCAAGATATACAGCCGTTTTGGGGCTTAAACTCTCAAACACAATCTTGACCTTCACGTGTCAAACCTTTTCTTTTAGTTATCGTCTGTAAGAAATTTAATAAATTAATTCATTCCAGATATGGACAACAGCCTAACAATCAAAGAATAATTGCATGAAACAGATGTATACATTAAAGTTCGGGACAGGCACCATTTGAAATGGTAAGCCAAGCTCAAAAGTATACTAATTCCAAGTTACAGTCACCAGGAACAATGTATTATTAAAAATAAGAAACCTTAAAATATTTCCTCCTTTATTTTAGTCCATTGATTGATTGAGTCTCCTGAAGAAAAATCAATTGGAACAAAGTGTTCTGCAAATTACTCAACCAGAATTGTCAAGATAAGCCATTAAGAATAAAGGCATTCTTAATCTTCATTCAAAGTATTAAAACAAAAAACCCATGACAATATGCAGACCTGTGCATGTATTTCATCATTATGGACTGAATTAGATGCAATTGGTGTCTCTGCCCACTCAAACTGAAGGCCTTCCATATCGCACTGAATCAATGCATAGCAAATGAATAATCAAAAAACTTTATGGTTGCTGGAAGAAATGATAAAGTTACCAATAAAGACTCATCAGTCCCTTGGAACTTACAAATTGGCTTAGTGCATTAACTGAACCCATTGATTTATTAGAGCTTTCCAGCCTTGGATCCAGAAGCCTGGGTGGCTCTAGCGCAGCTGAAGATGAGATAGGCTCATCTTTTGGCAATGTCTGATTCCCAAAAGAATTCATATTACCCAAATAACCATTGTCATTTGAACTAGAATATCTACTTGCATCCCCATGCACAGGCCCATTATCAGGCTTAACACGCTGCATATATATGTCTGAAAAAATAAAACATTTTCAAAAAATCAGTATCACAAATAAATGCTACTAGAAAACAGTCTAGATGAAACAATGTACTATTAATATGCTAAGTCAATAAGTTAAACCAAATCACATGATGAATTCAAGGTATCTAGCATGTCAAAATTGACTTGGCTCAAAATGAACTTCTATTTTAGAGCCTAGGTTCCAAATAACTGGCAAGCCTGAGATGCTCAATTCCATCCAATAACTGACAAGCAGGAAAGCAATCATTTAATATTGTTAAGAATGAATTCTAGAGGCCCAAGGTTAGTTGAGCAGTTGCCTGGTACAATGGAAAAGCACAACATAACCTGGACAGTATAACATGCCAATAAACAGGGTAACCTGAATATATGCTGCCACTATATGCTAATAAGCAATAGCAGAATCATAAAAGAAACTTACCAGCCAAGTTCTTAATAGAACCCTCAGCTGCGAGACATTGGGCTTCCCTTCTTGTTCTACCAATTCCTTCACCAACTTTCTCTCCAGCAAACCAAGCCTGCAAAAGTAATGAATGGGATAAGCAGCTGCTCCAATTCATCATCCAGGAAAAACAAGTCATTTTAGATCCATTACAACCTTCCCCCGTCTGCCCAACAAAAAGATCATAATAATAAAAAAAATACCCCTTTTAAAAACAAATTAAGCAAGAAAGAATATCATACTGGATTTCATAGATTCAGATATCCAACTTCCTAATAAATTAAAAGGCATGGTAAATCTTTTGAATTCAATGCTCCTCACAGCAATAGGGACATCCAGTTTCTAGATAAGGTAGCAGTGTCTGAGCATGCATGCCTTCCTATTGCATGTCAGAAAGAAGCTGTTCTTCAGCCAAGCTTGGTAAGAAGTGCAGTTACTAGTCTATAAAAGCATAGCATCCTAGTATACTTTCAACCTGTTTCTTTTTTTTTTTTTTCTTTTAAATCAGTATGTAATTAACCATGCCTGTTCTCTTGGTTGCCCTCTAATAAAAGCATAGTTTTATCAGCATAATAATTATGACTCAAATTTCAAATGAAAAAATTACGTCGAATTTCCTACACAAGCTAGCAGCTTTTGCAATGCAAATTATAACAGCCATAACATCAGGTGTAGATGAATCACTATCTACATGAATCCCGGTGCAGAAAAAAAAATAATGGAGGGGAAAGGGGAGGGCTCGATTATTTTTATTGGACAAGTAGAAATTCATGTTTACTAACAGCAACATGAAACTTATTTTGAGCCAAAGAGCATAGTGAGACCTCAATGGAGAACTGCAGATCTCGGCTCTCAACCAATGCAGGCCTGAATTCAATCTGTAAGTTCATATTCAAAGTTATATAGACAAATATACATAGAAGAGGGAAATTTTATATGAATTATAAGGGTATAATATTGCATGGATTATTGATTCTGATTTTTTTTTTTTCATTTCAAATTACCTTGGCCCCACACTTAATTGCAATTTCCTGCAACACTCCAACTTGAGTTTCTGCACTTGGAATAGGTCGTTCAGATTCAAAATCAAGATCCCTGCTGCCAGAAGAAGATTGACTCAAAGGAATTTCCTCCCCTTCAACATAAAAAACCCAATCTGTGGTCAATCTAATAATACAGCACAGTCAATTGCATAACACAAACACAGAGATGATGCAAATAGAAACAGAAATAGTGATGCACAAGTCACCAGACATTTACGAAAGTTAATAGAAACTAATATCAGACAAAACAAAATCATAAACCAAACAGCTTCACTCTGATCAGACTTTGAAATCAGTAAATGTTCATGAAGACATTAGCAGTCCTTATTAACTGTCACATTAGAAATGGTGAAACTCTATCTTGCCAAATCTCGTCGATGGACACAGATGGGTTTGACAATAAAAGCTGTCCCATCACTCACCTGAGAAAGAATGATAGTTTGACATTGTATGGTTCAACCTCATCCGATCATCTCTATAAGGTGCCTGCAACTAAAAAAGCTTCATTAAAACTAGTAATTTTAGCCTTTAAACACAATAATTCAAGAATCAAACCAACACACAAGACATTACCACTTTAGGCAATCTTTGATTCTCATGATGCGTTCTATCAGATGGAACAGAATTATCCACCTTGGGAAAAAATGATGGATGCTGAGATCGGTGCTTTTCAATGTGCATTGGTTCCTGATCCAGAGGGAATTCTCTGGGAACTGCTCGGTTCAGTTGCCTAGGGCTCATTTCTTCCTCAACTGGAACCCAGCTTCCATGAGATTGCACACGAGGAACTGAAACATGTACTGAAGGTCCTGCAGGAAATTGTGATTCACTTGGTGCATAATCTCTTGTATCTTGCCCATGTTGCAATATAAGAAGCCGTCTCCTTGTATCAGGATCCAATTCTGATTCTGGCACCTCACCCTCTTCTCTAGCAGGAGAACTTTGCAAGCTTGGTTCTGGAGGACCAACCTGAGCCAACTGTTTAACTAATGAAGCTGCCTGAGGGAACTGCATACTTGGAAATTGCATCACTGATGGCTGTGGTGTTGGCACTGGAACTGAACTAGAAGAAGATGCCACTGTATACTGAAGAGAAGGAACAACCCTTGGATCTAAACTGGTGATTGTTGAAGGGAATATTGAAGAAGCTGAAATTGCATCCTAGAAAGTAGAATAAAAGCAAAATAAAACCAATTTTGACTTGCATGTACATGTAGATACAAATATACTCAGCCTCATAAAGATCAAGGAGCATAAAACAAATAGTGCAATATCTCAACATCATCACTCAGATGGACCTTTCTGATTCACTATGATCAATTTGTACATAAAATCTTATCTACCTTTAGTCGTTTTTCAACCTCAGCATCTGCTATGCCATCAAAAGATAGTAGATCTCTCTGTCCATTTGAAGTAGAAGGATCATCCTAAGTGGCACAAAAATCTTAATTGTCAAAAATGGGGAGTATAGATCTGCTAAGAGAAGCAAAAATCACAATTATATAATTCTCAGCATAGTGTAAAAGGCATAGATCAGGAGGCTATGTGATGTGCCAACACAACTACTACATGCAAAATATCAAAGATGCAACTAACCTCTGAAACTAAATAGTTGCTCACATCAGGAGGATACGGAACATCATTAAAACTATCTTCATATGAAATGTCAGGTATCCCTTGCAGAAGACCCTCATCAAATTCTCTGTTATCATATTCAAATGCCATTTCATGCCCAAAGAACATCATATGCATGAACATATTAGACCAAAAAAAGCAATTGCTCAGAAGCATAAGTTCCAATGGATATGCAAATTCTACATTAGAAAAACGCTATCAGGGACTTGCATTCTTACTTGAAGAAACCACCTCTAACATTGCAGGCAACATTTCTTGCAACACATAATACTGGAACAGCATTATTTGCCTAAAACATAAAGATTTATGATGAGTGCACCCAGACATGACATGGAGAAATATTTAGAATATTGCAACATTGCAGTCTCCAACTACATAGTAAAATCTACATAGTTCATACTTCAGCTAGTGGAGCATAGTATGGTGCAAATGCAGGAACAACATGTACTCGAGGTTGATCTTTCTCATCCCACACTTTTAAGCGATCATCAATCACCAATGCCATCTTAGGATGGCAAATTCCATCCTGAAAAACATTGAACAGAGACTTCCGCGAACCTATAAATAAATAACAAAGAACTATGCATCAGCAGAAAACATAACTATTACCAAATTGGTAAAATCACAAACTACAGATAGAATCAGCTCAACTCAAAAACCAGCAGAAAGAAATGAAAGCCATATGCTTGCTGGGCCACATCACTTACCAGACTTGACACACACAATCCGGTCCAATAATTCTTTGGAGTTTATCAAATTTGACTCTGGATCAAGAAGCCTCCACATTTCTAAAGCATAATCTCTTTCAGCCATTGTGCAAACATAAACCTCA
>CATIWR010074747.1:0-25344 GCA_949677035.1 Omphalea diandra | reverse complement strand
AATGAATCAGAGAAAGGATCTTATGTTGTTCACATAAACAGCTATCTTGGAGATGACCCATTTCTGAAGCAGTTTCTTCCATTAGATCCAGCCACAAATGATTTATTCAATCTCGTAAGAGATGGAGTGCTTCTATGGTATCAAGCTGTGTTTGCTTCATTTTCTTTGATGTCTTGATGAAAACTGATAACTGTAGGGGGTATTAATTCTATCTTTTTTTTTATTAATTCAGTAAGCTTATTAATGTTGCTGTGCCGGGAACAATAGATGAGCGAGCTATTAACACAAAACGGGTTCTTAACCCTTGGGAGAGGAATGAAAATCATACCCTCTGTCTGAACTCTGCTAAAGCTATTGGCTGCACTGTAGTTAACATTGGTACTCAGGACTTGGTGGAAGGAAGAGTATGTTTTATCTAATTTAGATTCTCATGTTGTTTTATCTTCTGGTCTAAAGTGTTTATTTATTTTTGCTTGCTATGCAGCCTCATCTCGTTCTTGGGTTGATTTCTCAAATTATAAAGGTGTGTGTTTGTGTGATAGTCATTTGCACTTGTCACAGATTTTATTTCCTTGTTAGTCAAATATGCTGTGTGTGCTAGGAAGAGGGTGCTGTTTTCAAAATAATGATATTAATTGTTCTTTTAGCAGTAATCAAATCCTTTTTCATGTTGTACTTATTTTTGTCTTTGCATTGACTTACTGAATGTGGTGATACCAGATTCAACTGCTAGCGGATCTTAGCCTTAAGAAGACACCTCAGCTTGTGGAATTAGTGGATGACAGCGATGTAATGAATTGTTTATTATGGCTTTTTAAAAATTTGAAATTTGTTAAGTTTTATAGTGTTTTGAGCAACATGAGTATTTGCTTGGTCATGTGTCTTTCAGGATGTGGAGGAGCTTATGGGGTTGGCCCCTGAAAAGGTATTGTTAAAATGGATGAATTTCCATCTGAAGAAAGGAGGGTATGAGAAACCAGTTACAAATTTTTCATCTGATGTGAAGGTATTGGCTTTTACAATAACCATATCTTATAGCAATTTCAAACTAGGTTGTACTACAACATGCTTGTTTTTTTTTTTTTTTTGCACTATTCTTGAGAATGAGTCCAAGGTGTGGCCATGTTTTATGGATTGTGTCAGTCTTGCATCACAAGTTCAAATTAAATAAAAAAAAGGTGTCTTACATTACAAGTTTACCTTATCTTTATAGTGGAAGATTGGACCACTTGGCTAATTCATGTGGAAGGGGATCTTAAATGAAGCTTTAATGAGTTGGGTTCCTATTATTGGATTCCCTGTCTGGTAAAACTTATTTTGATACATGGATGTACAGGGTTCTAACCTTATAATTACTGTTCTTCTGATTCTCCATTCCTATGCTCTGTTTAAACCAAGATTTGTTGCTAGTAAACTAAGCAGCATAAGTACTCTTTTTATGTAAGTCATCTGTGACTTTCTTTATATAGTATCAACAAATCACTGCATATTAAAATGCTTGTCATAATGTATCTTGGTTACACCTGTAGGATGCAAAGGCTTATGCCTACTTGCTAAATGTTCTTGCCCCAGAGCACTGTAATCCAGCTACATTGGATGCCAAGGACTCCTATGAGAGGGCAAAACTAGTGCTTGACCATGCAGAAAGGATGGATTGCAAAAGATATTTAAAACCAGAAGATATTGTTGAAGGTTCACCAAATCTGAATCTTGCATTTGTGGCACAAATATTTCATCAAAGGTGAGAAATGAACAATCATATGACATTTCCTTCTTCTGTGCTTTCACAGTTCCTTTCTTTCCTTTAGTATGGTAGGTTACATTTTCTTTAAGATTAAAGTTGGTATATGTTTACATATTAGCAGTTTTTGTAAAATGCTATCAGCATGCCATTGAGACCATATTTTTGGCTATATATTAGATAGAATTGGTTCCTCAGGCATCAAGCATGTAGCTCTAGTTTTTATTTATATGTTCACCATATGAGAAATGTTTCCATTGTATTAAAATTCACTGTGTTTTTAAGTTATCATGCCCTTTTAAATGGAATAGTTTTGTATGAATTCTCATAATTGGATAAATGAAAACTTGCTGTAAATTGTTCTATTGGCTCATCGTTTAGTTTTTATAGTTGCCATCATGTCGCACATCATGCATGTAAATTTCATGAATAATTTCTTGCAACAATCAGTTAGTTTGTTTTTGTTATTATAAGGTTTGATGCTGGTGGTTGAGTGTCAATGGATTTTCAATTTTTTGTTGATCTTCCTTAATCAAGCTGATGCAATCTGGCTTGTTTTCATTCTTCAGACTTAGCTAACAAGTTATGCTGTTGAACTTCTTTCTTTTTTATTTTTTATATTCAATTCCTCCCTTTTGGCACATGATGATTTTGGTCCAATAGGGCGTTTAGCAATGTCATCTTGCTGTCTCTGCAATTGAGAGCAAACAAATGTCTTGCAGGAATGGCCTTTCTACAGACAGCAAAAAGATTTCCTTTGCAGAGATGATGACAGATGATGTGCAAACATCTAGAGAAGAGAGATGTTTTCGACTATGGATCAACAGTCTTGGAATTGCTACATATGTCAACAATGTATTTGAGGATGTTAGAAATGGGTGAGTATTCTTTTTCTAAGCAAACAAATTAATTTGGCCAAATTTGTTGAATTGATTGTGTCATCAATTGGAAAATTATGAATTTCAAATCAATTGGTTACTAGTTTTATGAAAAGTTATTGGAGTAGAAGCCTTGCATTTTTCTTTGCAATTCCTTCAAACAGTTTTTACTAATGGTTTTTGTTCTTTGTTGATTATGCTGGTACACTATTCATTTTACATAATCTGGCAGGGGAATATGCATTATTTGTAATCCTGTTGAATGTATTGAAAATGGCAATCTTGACCATCAATTGATCTTGCATGCAGATGGATACTTCTAGAAGTGCTTGACAAGGTTTCTCCTGGATCAGTTAACTGGAAGCAGGCATCAAAGCCTCCAATCAAGATGCCATTTAGAAAAGTAGAGAACTGCAATCAAGTAATAAAGATTGGAAGACACATGAAATTTTCCCTTGTTAATGTAGGTGGAAATGATATCGTGCAAGGAAATAAGAAACTTATTCTTGGTAATATTCTTGATCTGGTCCTTGCTGTCTGGTGGATGAATTATAGTTTGTACAAAACCTGCTGTTGTTTGATCCAATTGTTATGTTTTGCTGGATTTGTCTTGTTTTATTAATTTTCTCCCCCCTTATTTGAACTTGAAATCTCATAATTTAACTTATTATGTTGTGGAAGGGTATCTCTACTAAGGAACTTGCTGAAATTATAAATAGTGTGCAAATATTGTTATTGGTCTTAAATGCATCTTGTTTGCATGTTTTGAGACATGTTGAAAATCAGTTGTGCGTTCATAAAGTGATGGATATTGTAAACAGTTTGTTTTTGGAAATTCTATAGTTGATTTTGTCATCTCTGGTCTTGTGGGGAGTATTTTGTTTACATTTTGCAGTAAAACTAGTAAAGCAAAGTTTTGGAGTTGAAATTCTTGGATAGAGGCCTGTTGGGCAAGTCTTTAGCGTTGTTCTTTCTGCTAGAGGGAACTTTGGTATAGGTGTCTGGAATTTCCAATTTATATGCGGGTGGAATAGTATTTGAACTTGAACTTCCTGTAAAAAGAAAAGGCACTTGTCCAGTAAGGCATTGTTGACATATAATTACTTGAAGTGATTCCAGCACATTCTTTGTTTTTTTGTTGAGACTCTAATTGAAAATGCATTTTACTTTTTCTTCTTTCTTTATTCTCCTTGACTAAAATGATGCATTACTTCGAATGTACATAAAACTGATGATATATTTTTCAGCTTTCTTATGGCAGTTGATGAGGTATAATATGCTTCAACTCCTGAAGAACTTAAGATCTCACTCTCAAGGGAAGGAAATAACTGATGCAGATATTCTGAAATGGGCAAACAAGAAGGTTAGAAGTACGGGTAGAAATTCTCATATTGACAACTTTAAGGTTAGCAAAGTTTGGCATTTATCTTCATGTAACCATCATTTCCCACAACTCTGGACAGTGAGTTTTAAATGTCATAATTTGTTTTGAAAATCATCAGGATAAGAGTCTGTCAACGGGCATATTCTTCCTTGAGCTTCTTAGTTCTGCGGAGGCTAGGGTTGTGAACTGGAACCTTGTTACCAAGGGTGAAACTGGTGTGTTTGCTAGTGCCATTATTTCCAGCCATATGATACATGACTTGTCTTTTGTGCTTATTTGGAGAAGAGTATATTCGTTGCTCTTTTTTTCTTCTTCTTTTTTTTTTTTAATTGTTTTGTTTACCCTTTTCTTTTCTTTCCTTTCTTACTTGAATCTAGAGGATGAAAAGAGATTGAATGCTACCTACATAATCAGTGTGGCAAGGAAACTTGGTTGTTCCATTTTCTTGTTGCCTGAGGATATCATAGAGGTATGAAATATGGATGCCTACCTGTAATGGTTTACTAATTTTATGATGAAATATGAAAGCTTTTAAATGATAGCTTGCAATGTTCTATTTGTATCTCTTATTATTGTCAAGGATGCAGCTCTAGTTCTTGAGTAATTAACTGAATAACTGGCAATATGTTACCAAAACTTGCAGATTTGTAATTTCTTTCCGGCCTTTGGTTTTTAATTTGCTTTTGGGAGGGGTGGGGAAGAGATGAATATACAAATGCTCAGTTCATCATTAATCCTATAGCTGAAACCTGATTTCTATATTGTGGAAAGTTAATGCAGTTGTCAATTTGATGAATTGTTATTGTGATGTGATGGCAGGTAAACCAGAAGATGATGCTCACTCTAGCAGCCAGCATAATGTACTGGAGCCTGCAAAAGGCATTGGAGGAGGGGGAGTCATCTCCATTGTCTGCTGCTAATGGCACCACATGTACAACTACTCCTGAAGCATCCCCAGCACCCTCTGTCAGTGGTGAAGATGAGACCTCCTCCCTAGGTGGTGAAGTGTCAAATTTAACCATCGATGATGCTGCCTCTGATACTACCGTCTCCTCTCTGATCGAGAATGAGGAAGCTCCTGGTGGAGAATGAATCCTAAAGTGTGAAATTTTGTTTCGATATATGGTCATACTCGATGGCACCAGAAGAAAGTGAATATATATATATATTCACTACTCCTCTGAAGCAAAAGTAAATGTGAAAACTATATAGGGAAAAAAAAACAGGAATTTTGTAGAACTGCGCTTTGAGAAATGTTCATTAGATAGGGCTAATCTGCTAGATGTAATCTTTTGACATAAATCATCACATTTTCTTTCAACGATAAAGTTGATCCTGATAA
This sequence comes from Omphalea diandra, assembly GCA_949677035.1. Taxonomy (NCBI): domain Eukaryota; kingdom Viridiplantae; phylum Streptophyta; class Magnoliopsida; order Malpighiales; family Euphorbiaceae; genus Omphalea; species Omphalea diandra. The sequence continues at coordinate 19,999 of CATIWR010074747.1, read as the reverse complement.
TAAAATACAAACACAACTTGTATTGTTAGTACTTCCGGTCCAATTTTAGCATCGACCAAAATTAAATTAACTAAATCAAGCAAGCAATAAAATTTTATTAAATTGTGTTTGGTGTTATTTCAGATATTGACGCAAGTCAGAGCCAAGTAGAGTCCTACCCGCATCCGAGTTTCACAGAAATAAAAGTACATTGTTGTGAAAGATAAGCATAATTCAAATCCTAAGTAGAAAAGGTCACAGAGATAAAGTGGATTGTCATCAAAGGTAATCCTAGCTAGAAAAGGACATGCTGGTATGTGTATATAGAGCAAGCTAAAGGTCTTTCACTCATACCCTCCAAGAAAACTAAATATATCATCCCTAATCTCTTTGATTTTTTCTCCACCATGATTACACGACGCAATGTTGATGTTAGGAATGATGAGCCAAAGCTTTCAAGAAATCTACAACTTTTGCTTTCATGGCTCCTTTGTACGAGTGTAATGCTCGTCATCGTTTTCTATATCCTGCCTCCACCGAATTGCATTCTTGACTCGGTCCACATCTCTTCCAGCAACATCTCCGTTGCTGATCCGTTTAATGTTTCTTCGTCTTCTCAAATCACAGCTTCATGGGATATCAAGATTCGCTTCGGATCGATATACTATGAGCTTTGGTCGCCAAAATTAACTTACAGGCCTCAAGAAATTTCTGTTGTTTATGGGTCACACAAGATTACTTCAACTATTGTACCTCAGTTTGATCATACAAAGAAACAGGGACCGTATCATCTTGAATCCGTGGTTGTCAAGGCCGTCTCTAATCCAATTGATAATGTGGTGGCCTATCAAATTGCTAGTGATTTGGGTCATGGAGTTTTCGATCGTTTTAATGTAACTTCAGATGGTAAGGTTAACATCCATGTTGGAAGTTGGTTTCTGTTCAGGAAAGTCATCCGACTGCCGAGGGAGTGTCTCGACTACAAGCATTAAAATAATTAGTATATTTTTGTTTTTTTTTTAATCTATCCATTGGCTTAGATTAGTCAGCAGCAGCCCATAGTAACACAGTTACAACAGAATTTGTGAAATCTCAGGAGACATTTGAGTCCATCATCACATGAGATTATCATGCATTTTTTTTTTTTTTTTTTATGAAAGAAGATTATCATGTACTCTGATTTTCTATTTTTTAATGGCAGTTTTTGAATTTCAAAAAAAAAAAAAAAAAGCTATCATTAATTAGTATGTGGCATATTTTGAATGATTATTTCGACTCATACTAATGAAAAAATATGTCCATTTTCAAGGCTTTTACATACTCCATCAATCCCTGTGGGAATCTAATTTAAAGTCGCTGATCCGTGAGATGAGAGATATAATTTCCTTTTCCTCTTCGTGAAGAAAAGAGTAAAGATTCTCCATTCCATCGAGCCAATTTTCGAGTGGGACGGGAAATTTCCGCCCTTTCCTATCTCTGATACATCTTGGATATAGTACAATTAGTTAGCCTATCACCCCTTATATTTCTAGTTCTGGGTTGAATCCTTCTCTTCATTTTTATTTTTTTTAATTTGGAAAAAAAAAAAGGGCTGACGATTTGTAATGGTCCAACTTGATCTTTTTTCCTTTTATAATATTTTTGGTATCTGGTGAAGAAATAATATATTTTTTTCCTTGTACCTTTATTTTTTTTCAATAGATGGAGATAATGTTTATTGAAATTGTAATTTATTAGATAGTATTATATTGAGCACGTATTAAAAAAACGTTACCACACGCTTTAGGGAGCATTTAATTGTCAAAATTTGATATAATTATTTAGAATCACATTTCAAAAAAGTCAATTTCTAAGAAAATAATTTTCAAAATGTTAAATTTCTTTTTAAAATTTATAATTATTATATGTGATTCGAACATAAAAAAGTAAAAAAAAAAAAAATTACTTAGCTTACTATAGTACTCCTATTTTAGATATATTTTATTTAATTAATTTATAAAATACATAAAAAAATATTTGCATATTTTATAATGAAGTGAAATATAATAATCAAACTAATATGAAATATAATTATTAAAAATATTTAAAAACATGAATTATTTAAATATATGATGTACAATAAAAAGATGCACAAAATAAAATATAAAGGTAAAATTTCTTCTTTTTATTTTGAATTATAGTTCGGTAGTTGGAATTTTCTGTAAAAACAATTATATATTGTCTATTTTAGCATATAATAATATGTAGGAATAAAATTGTCCAAGTATTATATTAACTGAAGGCACAACTGTTTATTTAATTTTGAACTTTTCTACAATTATGATAAAATAAATTTCTCGTATCTAAAGATAGAAAAATATGTTCCCACGTATATGAAAAAGTAAGTGCAAAGTCATCCTCTCATGGATTTAACTTTTTCAAGAATATAATATTTCAATGAAAGCTAAAAACTAAAATTAAATATTTTTGAGTCAAAGAATCCGAATATAAAACTTAACATCATATATCATTCTCTGAAAGCAATTTGATAAGGAAATGAAAAGTCCTATATTATCCACCAATAGAGTAACATCTCAAACAATACTACCCTTAAGAATATGTAATTGAGTTCCTACCAAAAAAGAAGTTGATATTTGAAGATGATTTTTGAACTCTTAATTTCCATATATCTTTCTTTTTAAATGCCTAGAAAACATCTTTATTTAGAAAAGAAACACTTCCCCAAGTTTTCCATACTTACATTTTCTTCTCCTTTTATTCTCATTTTCTTCTCCTTTTATTCTTTTAACACCTCATTGCTCTTTAGTCTTCATATTCATTTTCTTCTCTTTCTTGTCCCTCCCATGGAAAATAAAATATTCCAGCTTCTTGAATATGTCAAACCAATAATTCTTCTGTCACTGTTTTCATCTTTAGCCATAGCTGCCGGTCTTTACTTCTTAACAAGTAGTTTAATTATTCATCCATTGTTCCATCTTGATTCAGTCCACGTCTCCTCCTTTAACATCTCCGTCTCTGATCCCGACGATCCCTTCGATTCCTCTTCATCATCTACGTTCACCGCCACATGGGATATCAAGGTTCATCTCACAAACCCTAGTAGATTTTGGTCAAGTATATTTTATGAACCAATAAATGTTTCTGTCAACTATGGCATGTACAAGATTGCCTCAGCTCTTACACCTCCATTTTATCAAGATACAAAAACTCTTCATGCTTCTATTGCTGTGGAGGCATCATCTAATTTAATAGATAACATGGTGGCATACCATATTGCAAGGGACTACGTTCATGGAGTTGTGGATTTTAATGTGAAGGTGCATGGTGTCGTTCATCTTCGTCCTTTCTTTAGTCTTTGGTTCAAAAATGTTAGACAAGTTGAGGATGTTTATCCAACTCATTTGTATCATAAGATCCATATTGGAAGAAAAGGATTATGAAGATATGGGTACTTATTAGATGTTGTAGTGTTTGTATATTATGTGCACTTTATAACTACAAATCCCTTTTTGGTCTTATGATTTTGGTGCAATATGTGTACTAATTAGTCCCTCTCCACCATCCTTCATAAATAGTAATTATAGAGATAATGAAAAGGGTTAGGGGTTTGCTTTGATAGTCTATCCGTCCTTAAGAAATTTGGATTTACCAAAGATCTTATGATTGGGGTAGTTGAATTTTTTTTTTTTTAACTATGTATATATACATGTAATTTATGCCATAGAGTATAATAATTGGGAAAATTACAATTTTTTTTAAGGGTATTTCTAGATTAACTTTCTTTGAGAGAGTCCAAGGAGACACAACTTTTTTGCAAAAACTAGATAAGATCAATCCAAGTCATCTAATTGCATTGGAATGATTAAATCTTGTTTATGCATAATTGATAATTGTATATTTAAGGGTTAGAGTTTAAGATGGTAGTCTGTGTTAGTATCTATTACAATTTTAACTAGATAAATTTATTTAGGTATGTGGTCATTCAACCAATTGCTTGGAAAATTTTTTTAGATAAGTTTACCTCATCATATTATCCATGGATTAACTAATAAAAAAATTTTAAAATGTGAAATGATAAATTTTTTTTTATAATTTTATAAAATTTAATACAATGTTTAGAATTTAGATATTTATAAATCAAAATTAATTCATGCTATATATTTTACTTTTGAAGCTTATAATTACTATTTGGCATGTGTTGTTAAAATGTTTTACTAGAAGACATTTGTTGTTTTAACATGTTATTTGTTGTACATGAAGATTAGTGTTTGTTTGGTTTTTCGTTTATTTATTGACATTCAATGATTGAATATTTAAATATATTTAATAAATATCATCGATCAACATTTTAATTTAAAAGCTAAACCAACGTTTTAATTTAAAAGCTAATGTTCAACATTTAAAAAATATAATTGGATACTAAAAGTTAATTTTTCTAATATTTGAATATAGAAGCTGACATTTGTATTTTTTTTAGTATTAACTTTATATTTATCACTATTTAAAATTATATAAATTATTATTTTTATATAAAATTAATTAAAGTATAAAAATAATTATTTTTTTTTATCATTTTATTATATAATTAAACATTTAATCACTAAATTACTGAATACTTTATATTTATTGATTATTTACATCTAAATGGTGATAGTTGATCATTCACTATTAACCACTACAGTTAAATCAAACACTCTAACTAATAGCATATAATATGTTTGGCTCATTTTTATTAATTATAGTTTGAATAAAAAGATTAATAGTGAAAATACTCTTTAATTTTTTTTTAGTTATATAGTGCATTTTTCTTAAACTTTAATATTTTAGTTCAATTATTTTTATTTCTTTATAAACTATTTATGAATGAAAAAATAGTGAGAGATAATATTTATTTATTTATAAAAAAGATTATCATTTTTAAAAAATACTTTTCCATAAATCTTTAATCTTTCTATTCTTTTTTTCTAAGGTCCATCTAGTTTTTTTAGATTAAATAACTTTAATTTTTGTCAAGGTAAAACTTCTAGTGCATTGAGTTGAAGATGTAGGTTGTGGATAATCACTCAACGCGTGCAACATGTTCAATTAATAAAAATTATCTTTTAAAAAATAAAAGCTATTAATCACCAATCAAATTCATATTAGAATTTTTCTAGCCTTTTTAGAGGAGAGAAGTCCGCGTCTCACGCCATCAAGTGCAAATAACATGAGACACCACACTAGCTTGTAATTCAATCCGGCCAATTAAAAATAAGAAAACACTTCATTATATTTAGAAGATGTTTGGTATATCTAAATGAAAAATTTTCATTAAATAGTTAAAAATTAGTGTTTGATAAATCATATAAAATAACAACGGATAGAGAATATAACTCTAATTCGATGCAGTTTTTATCAATTTATATTTGAAATTTTTTTAACCTTTACTATTTTAATAAAAAAAGTTAAAATTATTTGTACTTTATTATTATCCTTAAAGTTATATTATCTAATTAACAACTATAAATTATAATATTCTAATTATTTATATAAAAATAATTTATTTTAATTATTATGTATAAGTTTTATGAAAAAGTAAATATAGGATCTAATTACAAAAAAAATAAATTGACATATATTGATTAACATTAATAATAAATAATTATTAAAATTTCATAAATACAAATTAATAATGATAACATTCTAAATTTTGAAATTATACTTTAGGAGCATATGTGAAAAATATACTTTTTATTATTTTTATTTTTAATTTATTTAATATATAAAATATTGACAATATACTCTTATTAGTCATTTTATGAATTAATAATAATAGCTAAATAAAATTTACTAAAGGTTTAGGGTGTATTTACTTGCATAAAATTATTCTACTGTTTAATGAAAATGAGAACTTTTCATTTTCATAGAAAATTTGTAAAACTAGCAAATGTGTTTGCTTGTAAAGAAAACAATTTTCTATTTTCCATTTTAAATTAGATTATATATTTTTTTAAACTTGTTATTATCGGTAGAAAATTATTTTTAAGTAATTAAAAATATTACAAAAATTATTTTATTGTTTGTCTAGTGACGCATTATTTGAAAAAATTCTAAATAAAATTCTATATTGTAAAAATAAAAGTTGAAAACAGAAAAGCAAAGAATATAAAAAAATAAAGTAGTATAAAACTAGAAAAAATAAAAAAAATAAATTTATGATATTGAAAAGAATAAGAAATTAATATTTTATAATATTACAAAAATTATGATGTGAAAAAGTATGATATAATTATCACTTAAAAGATAATGTTTAAGAAAAAAAGAAAAAATAGATGATAAAAAATACCCATTGGATAAAGATCTTACAAATAACATACACAATAACTATTTTTTCTTTATCAAAAGAGTTTTGTGTTTTCATTTGAAAACATCAAAATGATGTTTTCTAATTTTCTTTTATGAGTTTAGAAAACTAGAAAGTATGAAAATTAGTTTTCATTGTTAGTTTTTGAAAATTTTATCAAGTAAATATAAAATCATTTTTTCATTTTCATTTCAAAAGTTTTTTAGAAGATTGAAAAAATTCTTTCAAATTAAATACACCTTTAATATCACATCACAATCAATTAACAATTATCAACAATCGCTATCAACTGAATCTATTGACTATCCAAAATAGACCTTAATGTAATAAAATATGTTATATATCATGTCAATAAAATTAAAGAATTTCATAATTATTCACATAATAATTATTATTATATTCATTGCTATTAATATTAAAATATTAATCAATATATATTATTAATTCTAATCTTATAATTAATTTTAACTAATTATTTTCCATTTATCAAATAATTATATATAATATAGCTACATGTTATTATTTTATGTTATATAATAAAAAATTGTCATATTAAAAATTTTAAATAGAAAAATTAAAAAATTAATTACCCTATTAAAAAAACCTTCTAAATAAGAAATAAAAAATTTAAACAACAAAAATTTTAAATAATTGATAAATTGAAATTAGAAATCTAAGAAGCAAAATTTATTTTAACTAAAAAACTAAAATTTAAATTCATTTCATTGATTATTCAAAATTTTGAGTATATAAGAGCCAATGACAGTATAATAGATTGTTATTTCATTTAATTTTAATTTTTTTTAAATTATACTACACAAAATTAAATATATACAATAAATAATACTTTATTATAATGATCTCATATATATAATTTATAATTATCTATTAATTTTATTTTTGATTACAAAATACTTAATATTACTTATTTGGTTAATTATAAAAAATTATTTCATTTAAATTTAATAATTTTTTTAAAAAATTCTATCCCATGAGATATAATATATGAATCAATGGATAATCATTTGTTACAATTAATTTCATACATAATTATAAATTTTAAAAAATTTATTTTATTATTTTATTCACTTCATAATAGTTTTATAAAATTATAATGAATTATTCACTTAATTAATTAATTAGTTAATAATAATATATATTAAATTTATTATTATAATTATATTGTATAATACACGAATTTGCTATTAATTTTTCATCTTATTTGTTAAGCATAATTATATATTATTTGAAGTGAATTATATTTTATAATATCATTACAATATAAAACAGTTATTATATAAAATTCTAAATTATATGTATAATTTATCAATTATTTATAATAATTTTATAAAAATAAAAATTATATAAAATAAAATATTATCAAAATTTTAAAAATTATGTTAATTAATATAATATCACGCGAGATTTGGATGAGCATCCTAATGTCACAAATTTTCCGGGTAAGGTGCAACAACAGATTTCCTTAATAAAGATAATCTCTTTTGGAATTTCTTTTGAGGTGTATATTAAAAAAAACTAATAATTAAACACAAATTTCGGCGGCCAATCATAAGGGTTTTTCATCTCTTTCTTCGTCTGCGATCAGGTAAACCACTGTTCTATCTTCATTTATTTAAAGAAATTCGTAACTCTTGTTTCTTTCCCGGGAAAAATGACGACGCAATTTTCGTCTTTGGTGCTTTCCAACTTTTTCTTGGCATCCAAACAGCTTATCTTGAGTATTCTATTACTTCTTTTTGCTTCTATAATGGTGGTTAATTTATTATTTTGGATCCATTTTTAATTCTCAACATAATATTTATTATATTATGAATTTAGACGTCATAATATATTTATCATATGTTGATCTTGCGGCAACTGCAATTTGTTTTTTTTTTTTTTTAAATTTTCGGAAATTGTGGTGTTTGGCTTTGAAATTGAGTATGTGGACTTCTGTTTTCAGGGCATGGAGTCATCTGATGATGAGGCGTATATTCTTGCACGGGTCTGTGGACAATTGACTTCAGACCATACCCAAGGAAATCTTGGCATGGAAATATGATTTGTTGAATGCGGTTCCAGGTATATATGTGCTCACCAAGGATAATAGTTGGATCAAACTGGGAAAGCCAAGAAAGAGCTTTGAGGAAATAATTAACACCAATCTTGATTACTGTGCATTGCCTTCATTTTGGGAGGAGGAATCCAGAGGCATCTGGGAGATCTATTTGGGACCATTTGTCCAAAATTTTCAGGTGCTCTTTTAAAAGTTTGATGTTTATCTTTTATCTTTGTCTTTCTACTGCAAACTATGACAGTTATTGTTAAATTTGTAGTTCATATGAAGTTAGACCTTCTTCAAATGACATGCTGGATCATATGGCTTTAATTTCTGAAGCTGTTAAAAGAGATGATTCCTTAGCAAAGTCCAAGGTTTGCATCATTCTCACTGTCAATGCTTCTCTGGGTTTAAATTCCTTTTTTTTTTTTTTTTTTTTGTACTTAAAGAAATCCTCATTCTTCTTCTTCTTTCTTTTCTTCCTTTTCTTTTCCTTTTTCTTTACTGCATTTATGATGTATATTGCATATCTATTTGTATTATCTTTTGAGTCTGAGATGTGTAAAGAATGTTAAGTTTGAGTTCTAAAATTGATCAATTGACTGTATACTGAACAGACTGAACTCATATAGACACTCGTTGAACACCTGTACTGACAGAAATATACATGGTCTTAGAATTTTATTGTGAATTGCAACTTTCTAGAAAGATGCAAGTTTGGTTATATTCTGTAGACTCTATATTATTGTTTGGAATCATTCATCCCAGGGATGTTCTTTCTTTTGTTCCTTCTAAAAAATCCATTGCTTTCTATTATGCAATGGTCGTGGCTATACAGTCTTTTTTCACTTATGCTTTAGCAGTCTGCCCTGTGATTAGTGTTCTTTAATGGTGGTCAACCCTAAATTGTTTGAGTAGTGTAATCAAATGGATAGTGACTTTAATTGTAAATGGCCAGGCTAAGGGCAAACTCAAGCTCAGCGTGAACTCTATATGCTGAGCTCAGTCCAAAAAAATTGAGCTGAACATTTTTGGTTTCAGGCTAGCTCAATCCAATTTATGGTTCTAATAGTGGCTGGCTGGGTGGTGACATATTCTTCATCAAATTTTGGAAAAAAAAAAAAAGTTCCAGGAATGGATGGATGTGATTATTGTGTGATGTGAGTGTGCGTTGTCAGAGGATTGTTACTTATGCTATGTTTCAATCTATGTGATTATTAACCAGTGTATTGCCATTCATTTATTAATTTTACTCTTATGTTCAGCAACTTTATTGACCAGTGTATTTCCATTCATTGCTTGAGTTTTACAATTTATAAATGTCTTTTATCATCTCTAATTCTCTGTCCTTTATCATTTATCATTCTCATGAAAATTACGTTATAAGAATATTATTTAACCTAACTATTTTTTTTTTCTACTGTTTCACCTCTGGATTATTTACTTCTCTATATGTATTGTGGAGGTTATCTTTCTCCATTAATTAATGGGGTCCAGGTTTTCGATGTTGCCAAAACAGTTTTTGGCTTATCACTTATGCCTCATTTACTGTAACTGCTTTCTTTGATATTTTTGCTTTGTCTTTGTCTTGGTGATGTCGTCATTTGACTCCCAGTACCTGAAGATCCTATAATTTGAAACTATGGCTAATATGAATCCAGAAGCTTCTATAGTTAAATATGAAGTTAATGAGTACATCTGTGCACTTAACTACAATTTGCATGAGCAGTTTCTACTCACATTTCTTAAGGAAATGCCAAGGAACAGAAAGCTTCTTGATGAGGTTATATTTTGTCCACTTTGTTATCTAGTTTTTTTTGTTCTTTTTAAATTATTATATCCTTTTGACTGGCTGGGCTCATCATTTTCTGGATTTTCAAGCTAATACTATGTCTGGATTTATAGTTGATGATGTGGATGATGAAACCCCGGTGGATGCACAAGAAGATGAGTCTGATGAATTGTTTGATAGTGTTTGTGCATTTTGTGATAATGGTGGTGAACTCTTATGATATGCGACTTTTGCTGGTTGCACTTTATTGTCAGATTGGTGATTACATTTATCATGATGTTTTCATATTTTAATTTCTTTTTGGTGATTAGTTTGTCTTCTTTTTTTGGCATTTTTATGATCTCAGTTCTATTCAAATAAAAACATTTTCTTGATTGACGACAATCATTGCGATCATTGTAAAGGAACTTCTTAATCATCTCAAATTATTTAATTGTATGATGCTACCTTTTTTAGTGAGTTGTTATGAGACCTAGTTTCACCCCATCATTCTGATTCTGACTGTTCGATACCCTGTTTGGAAAAATATCTGTGTAACCTTACATATTTACAGAGAAAGCTTACTCTTATAAGAAAGATGAAAGAGCTTTTGAAGGAATCTTCCATATTCATGTTCTTAAATGTGCATGGAAGTGTCATTTTTTATTTTATTTACATGATGTACCACCTTCCTCATGGTTGAATCTTTGTCTTCCTTTTCTATTGTGATTGATGTCATTGAAACACTTCTATATGAGTCGTTCATTATAGTGAAGTTGGATGATTTTGTTTGATTTCTCATATGAAACTGAATTTCCTGAGTCTTGGCTTCTTATTTGTTATCTCAGAATTACTTTGTTGTAGATTTATTTCAAATATATGTTGTGCATTTGCTTTCTGATATCCTACAGTTGTGATGGACCCTGTCTGAGGTCATTTCATGCAACTGAAGAGGATGGCGATGAATCTATGTGCGTGTCTCTGGGATTTACAGAGAGGGAAGTTAATGTATGCTACTTTTACTTGTTTGCATCTGATCAATTTGCAATCTTCTGGTCCCTTCCATTTTAGTATTGTTGTTTTTTTGGCAAGCAAAGCAGAGTTTTATCTATAAGAATAGTGAATACAATCAGCATCAGTGCTTTTCTTGTGGACAGTTGGGCTCCTTTAGTAAAGATTCTAGTGCTGAGGTGCAAAGAAATTGATTTTTTATATGTTTGTCGTTCTACCTTACATTCGTGCTATACTAAATTCATCTTGATTTGTACTGTTGAGTTCTGTATAGACATTTTTTACTAAAATTGGTGTTAGCACCTTTGTTACACTTTTCTGTTCTAGTGTTTGGTGGTAGGAAGATTTAAAGGGACTGTGTTTTCCCCTCTTTCCGAGAAATGGAAGTTAATTGAGCTCACACTATTACATGATTATGTTAGTAAATGATTTATTCTGCACCTGAATTTGAGCAAAAACCTCTTGCTCAGGACCTTTGCTTTCATCTTTAATGTACTCTCTGCAAGTTTGATGTTGAAATCTTGTTATGCAACAATTTTGCAGAAGAATTGTGGGACCATTATGGGATCTTGCAAGACTATTTTCTAATCTGTATTCTTCTTCATTCTTGTGATACTTGCATCTTCTTTTCTTGCTATGTGATGAATGCACTTCACATTGCCATTCTTCTCTTTCTTGTTTGCAATTGGTTTGGCAGACCTTTGTGGGGACCTTGCTTTCTGGCTACTTAAGCTACATACTTTCAGTCTTTTGTTGTTCCTATTTTTATCATGTCCTTTAATTCTTCATTTCTTCGCCATAGTTCTGTATAATTTTGCTGGGAGAGTGCGCGCGCGCGCGCGCACATACACACGTATATATTATGCAAATGCTCTTCATTGCTGAGTCATAGTTTAGCAGTGCGATGTTGTGCTCCAATGATGTACGAGATCAGAGCTACTTTTGAACCTGGATATTGCGGTGCTCTTCAAAGTTCTGCTGTTAACTATTAATTCTAGTTGCAAGTGCATCTGTTTCTTGTCATTCTTTCTGTAGGAAATGAAAATGGTGATCATATCACTTTGTTCCCTTAATCCTTATGAATGTGGATTCATTGGAAGGGACATTTAACTATTTCCTGTGTGGTTTCAAATGCTAATGTTGTGTTGTCTAACGTCTCGAGGGACCTAGTTCCCTTTCACATCTCTGGCGTTTACTAGTATTTTTCTCCAATGGCTATCAGATTATGTGAATGATCCATTGATGTAAAGTGTGTGGCATTGGATGATATATGAAATAATTTTGGATGCAAACCAAATCATTCCCTTTTTATATACAATAACTTATCTTTGCAAGAGCTGATACTCAATTTAATTGGATATTGTTACTTTGTTAGTTTTGTTTTCACGGTGTACTCAACTGGTTTTTTGTGATGTTAGCAGCTCTAGCAACAGAAATATGAATAGCTCTTCTGGTATTTTCTGTAGTTATTGTTTGGTTCTACAATTCAGTAGTGAGAACTTGTTCAACCAATTGGCCTTTCAGGTGCTTCGCTGTGCTAATGCAACATGTGGTCATTTTTATCACCCACGCTGTGTTGCAAAAACACTCTAGCCTGAGGATGAAGTAGCTTTTGAAGAGCTTGAGAAAAGCATTGCTTCAGGGGAATCATTTATTTGCCCCATTCATAAGTGTTCCATTTGTAAGGAAGGGGAAAATAAGAAGATAAAAGAGCTGCAGTTTGCTGTGTGCAGGTGGTGTCCCACATCCTACCACCGAAAATGCTTGCCAAAGTATTCTCTAGTTTTCCTGTCACCTTCCTTTGTCTTATACCTATACTGATATAGCATACATAGTTAATGCTTGAATTCTATTATCAGGGAGATTGTTTATGAAGAAGAAGAAGAAGTGTTCCATTTGTAAGGAAGGAGAAAATAAGAAGATAAAAGAGCTGCAGTTTGCTGTGTGCAGGCGGTGTCCCACATCCTACCACCGAAAATGCTTGCCAAAGTATTCTCTAGTTTTCCTGTCACCTTCCTTTGTCTTATACCTGTACTGATATAGCATACATAGTTAATGCTTGAAAAGAAGAAGAAGAAGAAGAAGAAACAAGGGCGTGGGAGAAGCTATTGCCTAACTGTATATTGAAGAAGAAGAAGAAACAAAGGGCGTGGGAGAAGCTATTGCCTAACTGTATATTGATTTATTGTTTGTATGTTTCATCCTGAGCTGTTTTTTGTTTCCTAACATTTCAGTTTTTGTCCGCTATAGTTTGCTAAATATGGATTCTTCTGTTTTGCAAGAAGAAGAAGAAGAACAGGAAACAAGGGCGTGGGAGAAGCTATTGCCTAACTGTATATTGATTTATTGTTTGTATGTTTCATCTTGAGCTGTTTTTTGTTTCCTAACATTTCAGTTTTTGTCCGCTATAGTTTGCTAAATATGGATTCTTCTGTTTTGCTTTGTTTTATACTAGAAAACATGAGATAATTGATGAACTTGGAACTCCAATCAGAGAGAAAAAATTTCCTGATGTTGAAGAAAGGAAGAAAAAACAGATATTGCCGTTGCCTGGAAGCTCAGGGATAGTTTTGCCCAAGAGAAGAAGACTTGCATCAGAAGACTCCTTTTTAGTAAAAACTGTTGCTAAAGAGCTTATAGGATCTGGTGCAAAAAAGGTCACAAGTATCAAAAGAAGTGAAAAAATATCATCTGGTTCAAATCCCTTAAGGAAAATGAAGGCTAATGATGCAATCAGAAAGTCTTTAAAGGAAAATATGAAATCTGCTGCAGCAGAGGTGGATAGGTCTGGAACAACTAATGCAAAGAAGACTTCGCTGGCAGACAGATTGTCTGCCTTTTGTACTGAGACATCTGAACAAGTAAAACCTGGGAAGCTGGGCGTGCGTACTAATGAACTTGATAACTCCATGGCAGTTAAGACTTCGGCCAAGAAGTTGAGCAGTGTATTACCTATATTAGATGCTGATTCGGAAAAAAGGTGATGCTTCAAGTTTTATCACTTTTTACTAGTTACTTTCCCTAACGTTTCTCTTGATATCATTTTCACTATTGGAATTACAAGATCATGGTGGACAATTTCATGATTTCAGGTTTTCATGTATGTTATAACTGTGTCTTATTTTAACATTAAAATTCTTCTGCAGAATTTTGGCTTTAATGAAAGAGTCTGCATCTTTAATAACTATTGAAGATGTTATGAGGAAGCATGAAGTTCCATCTACACATGCATACTCATAAAAAATTGTTGTTGACAAGAATATTACAGCAGGAAAAGTGGAGGGTGCTGTTGAGGTACATTCGTTGTCAATTTTTAACATTGTAATCCATGACTCTTACTAGTTTTATAAATATGCATATTCTTTCTTGTTTGCCTTCATTTTCATAAGAAATCATATTTTAACATGAATCTCTATGCAGGCTGTTAGGACAGCTTTAAAGAAACTAGAAGCTGGATGCAGCCCTGAAGATGCCAAAGCTGTTTGTGAACCAGCAGTTCTGAATCAGGTTTTTAAGTGGAAGGTAGGTATCCATTTACTACTTTTCTCAATTTCTATTTTGCTGCAAGGATTCCTCAATTTAGAGGAATTTTTGCTTGTTTTGTATTCTTTGCACATACACTCACACACATATGCACCTTATTATTGTTATTTTTTAGGTTTGATGAATTTTTGGATTGGATCCTAATCTCTCTATTCACAAGCATTTAAAAATTGTTTAATTTAGAGTTATGGTTTGATCAATGGATTTATCATCTTGGTTATGCTTTATCTAGAGAAATGGTTGATCAATCTGCTCAAAACAGATAAATGAAAATGCTTGGCTATGGAGTTTATAGACCGAATATGTTGCGATAGTGCTAAAGCAGTTTGCTTTATACATATATATATATATATATATATATATATATATATATATGTACTGACCTTGTTGATTTGCTGATATTTCTCTAGAACAAACTTCAAGTGTATCTTGCTCCATTTCTATGTGGAAAGTGCTGTACATCCTATGGCCGCCATTTCACAAAAAAGGAGAAACTTAAAGAGGTGATTATCTTGTCTAATGATGTAATACTGCTTGCAATGTGATATGATGTTTTTGATATTAATGTTAAGTTACCTTGTCTATGTTTGTGCTGTAATAGTCTTCCTCATTAAATATCTGGTAAGCAATTCAATTTATAAGCCTTCAATAGTTTTCCGAACTCCCCTTTGTTCTTGCAACTGTTTTTGCTGCGTAGTAGCGTCTAATTGCTGACATACTTTGTTTCATTCTAATCATTAAAAAAAAAAAATTTCTTACTTCTATTTGTATGGTGAACCATTTGGAAAAAATGTTGTGTTAGGAAGCTTCATAACCTATCTTGTATGATGCACTGCCTTTTGACTGTATCAATGATTTGCAGGCTGGTGTGTTGTGTTTTTGGATTGTGAAGGATCCTGACATGAGCACATCGCTTTGTTTAAGGAAACCTCAGGGTAGTTTTTCCCTTTTTTTTTTTTTTTTTCAAATTCTCTTTCTAGTTTTAAAGAAACAGATCAAGGTTCAGGCCTTGATCTCTGCCAAACTACCCATCCCTTCTCCCAGGGGCTTTAAAAATGACTGATAATAACTCTTGCAATGTTCTGTATCATGGTTTTTGCTTATCTTTATGTTACATGGAACATTTCAAATAAGCGTTTTGAATATGGGATTTTCAGATATGCACCAACATGGAGCATTTCAATTAAGTGTAATGTCTGTTATGCTATAAGTACCTTATCTGGTTTACAAAGTAGGTAAGAGGAATCTGTTTTTTTGTCCTAGTTGAAAGATGCACCTACCACCAGTTTAGGCTTGTGGGTGCAATATTGTTACTGTGGCTACTGTATTTAATCCCAACTTGGTGACATTGTTGCAATGGTTTTTTGTTTTTGTCAATAGTATTGCTTATTCTTCTTTTCATGTAAAATGTGGACTAGATATGGAAGATCCTTGTTGGGCATAATGACTTCAGGATTCAAAAAGAGAATCGTTCTTTTAAATTTTGCAGTGTGGTGGAATATATTTTTATGTACAATTGAATGCGATTCATAGAATTGTCAAGTTTGTTTAAAAAGTTATTTACCACTAATTCCATTGCTTGTGGACAAATCTGAAGTAAGATTTCAAATTTGCAGGTTATCAATATGCTCCATTGGTATGTACGAGATGGCAACATGGTAAGAATTTAAGCATTTGACTACTTTATTTCTCTGGTATTATTTGGTACTTCCATCATAGGATTTCATGGATGTGATTTGAGTGCATATACTTTTACAAGTCTCCTCGAAATGGAATTTAAGAGTTTAGGCTTCATTTGTTTCATGGAAAGTACTTTCCCAAAAAAATTTTCTTTTCTTGTGTTATTGGACTGTAGAAAAAGTTTTTGATTGGAAAATGTTCTCTTATTTAAAAGGGATAATTGAGACCATTTTTGTGGGAAGGCTTTGTGTTCAGAGCAGGAAGTCCTTTCTTTACTCTTTCCAACTCGCATAAAGTGGATGAATTCATGAAAACCAGAGGCACTCTGATAATGCACTTAACTTGAAGTGGAGGAGATTAACATAGAGGAGATAAGTCTATAATTTTTGGATCGTTTAGAGCATCAATAACCCAAATGGAAGTAGATTTTAAGTATTTTATGACAAAAATTGAAATTAGGCATTCATATGAGTTGTAGGGCTGATAGTAGATCAAAAAATACTAAACTGTGCGTACTGCAACGGGATCAATTGAACCTTTTTTCAAGCCAAAATTTTGGTTTTGAGCTTCAACGGGCCACTTTTTATTTTTAGAAAATTTTGCATCTTATTTTTCTTTTATATTTGGTATGGGATTTTATCTTTCCTTTGTATTTTAGGTTGCTGAATGTCTATATAAACCTTTGTAAGCAAATTTTCAATAATAATTTCGATTTTAATCTCTCAAATTTTAGTGTGCATTACTTTTTAGTAATTCATTACTTCATGAATGCTAGATCTAGTGTTAGAAAAAAAAAATAGCTTTATGTAAAAGCAGGACGGTAGTGGTGTGAAATTATTAGGACTCCTAAATAGAATTAGAAAGAACTTAATTTGCCTTTTGGTGGTTTGGATGATGGGGTGGATAATAATCTTGGGTTGAATGAGGGTGAAGGAAGAAATGTAGATGATAATGCTATACTAAATAAGGGTGATAGATGCACAAATAAAGATGATAATTCAATGTTGAATAAGGTGATGGGGGTAGACTTAAAGATGAAAATGATGCATTCGCTGAGACATTTGAAGAGGGCAGATGAACACGAAAAAAAGGATGCTATAAACATGAACAATAAAGACAATAATGTATTCATAGATCCATAGATCCAAACTATGATGATGAAGATTTACTCAGTGTTCTTGAAGAAGTCGAACAAGAGGCAGGCCTAAATGTAGAGCTGCTCTACATAGGATTCTAGCCTTAGGTTTTACAGTAAATAATCATGAATCAAATTATGGGGCATCAGATGATTCAGTGTTCTGCTTCAAATTCTAAAAATGAAGGGAAGATCATAGAAGTTGAGTTTAATGCTATTAGGAACACAGAATACCTAATATTTACTGTTGTCATGTTTTTTAAAAAGAAGGAAGAATTCAAGGATGCATGAGGACAGTAAGGGCTCAAACAAAAGGTTTCAAATCCACTTTCCTAAAAACGACAAGGTTAGAGTTCTAACAAGATGCTACAAGGATTATGGCTGGAGAGTCTTTATTAGTAAATTTAACATGAAATACGATAGAAATTGGTGTGATTGGTCCCATGTGAGTCAATGACAACCACACAATAATTTTTTTCTTTTCTTTTTTTATTATAAATACAAAAAATTACACAATTAAAATTTCAAAAATAATTCAAACTATACTTATAGATTAGCCAAAATAATTTTTGATGAATATCATTTTTAATTATTGGATCTTAATTTAAAATATTTTATCATTATTAATTCTACTTAAAATAAAATCTCACTATGCATAAATTATACATAATTTAATATTAAAATTTATTTGAAATATTTATAATAATAATAATAATAATAATATATTATTATTAGTATTACCTTTATAAAATTTTCATGTATACCATATGATTTTATTTCAAACTTAGAAATAAAAAAAATAAAATAATCATATTTACATAAATAAATTTAAATTCTACTTTAAAATATTTTAGCTTTCTTCTCTCTCTCTCTCTCTTTCTCTCTCTCTCTCTCTCTCTCTCTCTCTCTCTCTCTCTATATATATATATATATATATATATATATATATATATATATATATTCAAATCATATAAAATTATTCTTATATTACTTAGATACTCAAATTAAATTTAAAATTCAAATAAAATTACAAATAAACATATTTTAATAACTAAGTATTTATAGTTCTAGAAAAAAAATATAAACTATAATTTTTGAGATGTTATAGTAGAAGATTTAATGATACTTTGAAAATGTACAACTTTAATGAGATTAATTTTATGTAGTGTTTTTAAAATAAAATTGATTGGTAAATTAATCAAATAATTGGTTTTCGATTCAATCGATTTGATTCAATTAGTTTAATAATTAAAAATAATTATTAATATCAATTTAAAAATAAATTAAAATACAAAAATATATTTATAAGAACTAAAAATAAAAAATTTTAAAATTAATTCGAAATTAAATGAAACCAGTCAATTATTTAATTTTTAGTTTAATTGCTCTAAAATTGACCAATCTGATTTCATTTTCAAAATACTAATTTTGTGTTTGAACAAGCATAAAGAGATTGACAAGAGAAATAATACCAAAAACTTATAGAAAATATGTAAAATATTAGAAAATGTTAATAAAGTTTTTTTCATTACAAAACACTTTAACCACGTATTCATTAGATATTTATACCATTTTATCTGATTAATTTCTACCCAGATAGATTTATTTTTATATTGTAATTAATTTTGCAGTATTATTAGATGGTGAACTCTACAATGATAGATTTAATAATATCGTTAAATAAAGTTATTTATTTCAATAGTGAATAATAATTTTTAGGTGAATTCTATAGTGACAAATTTAATAATCTAATAGTGAATAATAATTTTCATCTAATCCAATAATATCTAATCTCATCTAATTCAATGGTTAATAATAAATTTATTTAATTCAACAAAAAATTATTAATTACAACATTTTAGTGTAATAATATAAATGACATTATAGTCTTCATTTAATTTTTATTTAATTTAATAATAAATTATTAATTATAATATTATAATATAATATAATAATGTAAATGACATTCTAGTCTTCAATCTATTCTATACATATCATAGTGCGTATTATCATGTGACTTTCCAACAAACCCTACTATTTATCATGGCTAACTCAAATACTGATAATAATAATAATAATTGTTGACCAACCTTAATTAATCACTACACGGACAATCTGTAGCTATAAATTAAGACATGCTAGTCACATCGTAAAAGAGCGAGAGATGCAAACCTCCAAAGATGAGTAGATAATTAGTTAGAAAAGAAGGCAGATGGCTATAGAGATCGTTCATTATGGGAATGGAGGATGATGAGTTCAATCACTTCATCAAGGTATGGGTATTAGCAACAACATGCTTATGTTATTGTTACTATATAGCATCCAGAATACCCAAACGTGTTTTAAGGCTCCTTTCTCTTCTCCCTATTTTCTACCTCTTCATCATCTTCCCCTTAAAACTCTCGTCTATCCATCTTGGTGGACCCACATCATTCTTTCTCGTATGGCTAGGCAACTTCAAGCTTCTCCTCTTCTCCT
>CATIWR010074742.1:0-10874 GCA_949677035.1 Omphalea diandra | reverse complement strand
TTGCTTTTAGTCCCTCTTCTTCACTCATTAATCACTTCCATCCATCTTCTAATTCCTAGATACTCCTTATACTTTTAATTAAGGTCTAAAACACCATTATTTATGATATTATAACATGCACACAACATAAAACAATTTGCCACACAACTATACAAACACTACATATATGTTCAAGTGTCCCCAAATACAATGGTGCTTCAATGATTATTTATCTAATGCATATGCTCATGTGATAATGCTAATAAATATGGCTAGGGATGTTACAAGATTATTCTTTGTAAACTGTTAGTTATTTGGTATAAACTATAGATTCATTATCAGTAAATTGTAAATTCATTTTTTATAAAGTGTATGTTCATTTGGTATATATTGTATATTCATTATCAGTAAACTATAGTTCATTTTTTATTAAGGGTAGGCTCATTAGTAATAAACTATATGTTCATTTTTAATCCAAACTTCTATATGAAGATTTTGTGGATTTAATGTAGACTTCAAGATTTTGTAAACTGTAGATTCATTATGAGTAAACTGTGGGATCATTTAGTATAAATTATAGATTCATTATCAACAAACTGTAGGTTTATTTTTATTAAGATTATTAATATAATATAATATAATTATATTTATATTATAAAATTATAATATAATAAATTTATAAAATTCATAATATAATTTAATAGAATTAATTAATATAACAATATAAACTGTATTAAATATTAATATATAATTATATATAATAATATAAATTATATAATTATAATAATACAATAGAATTATATATTGTATTAATATAATTATATATAATATATAAAAATATAATATATCAAAACATACAAAAATCTCATTTATAAGGAAAAAAGAAATTAAAAAAAAAAAAGAAATTGTGTAGGACAAAAACACACAATTCAGTGCGCAGTTTTCCTTTTATTGTCACGTGTGTGATAGACCTTTGATCTATATTATAAACAAAGGTCTATAATATAATTTGTCTCAAAAGCCTCTTTGCATCCCATACAACAATCAACCCACCACCTTTACAATTGCTCTTATTACCACCAATTGCCACAGAAGATGTCTCTTCTCTCTTTCTCCAACTAATCACCCTTTAATTCCTCAATAATCATAATAATATCCTTTAAATATTTAAAATTCAAGTCAAATCAATGGAGAAAGAAATCCTAATTCAAAGAATAAAATATATTATATAGATATGCATTTGTATATACACAAACAAATGATCAGTTATATAAAAAAATAAGTCTTTCACATTAATAAGTTCAAATAACTCTAAATCTAATTGCAACTTTTGGAAAAGAAACGAAAATGAAAGAAAAGATCGAAATAAATAATAAGTAATTCAAGTATAATTATTGTCTTAGTTAATCTGATTAGAAGAAAATAAAATTAAATGGATTTAGCAGTGGCGCCAAAAATTAGATGACTTAGCATTCCAGCTGCACATCCATAATCTCAAGTTAATTTGATAAAAAAAAAATCACTAATAAAACCTTAATAAAATATAATTTAGTAACAGTAGGTGTCATTTATTCATATTTTTTGACGATTCTGTCATGTATTTTAAATTTTGGTAATTTTATACTTAACTTTTAATATTTATGATTTTATAATTGATTCAATTGTTAAAAAAAAATTAACCTAAAATTATTGATAAAATCATAAAAATATGCCTAAGAGGAAGATGTGCATACAAAAAATATAAATAGAATTAAATACATCAAGTCATAAAAAAAATGAAGATATTTTTCATGAGTTTTTCTTAAAATTCTCCAAAATTTTAGTGTGTGTGTATATATATATATATATGTTGTCCCTAGGCACTAAGAAGGGGGGTTGAATTGGTGAATAAAAATTTCAACAACAAGGATAAAGGGGAGAAGAAAAAAGTAGGAGAGAGACAACCAATTTATAGTGGTTCGGGTATAATTGACTCTGCGTCCACTCCCTAATTAATCAATTGGGATTTCACTATCTCAATGGTGTTTTCAAGCTCACACCCAACTTATACAACTTATGTTTTGATGGCTAACACACAACCTTACAACAATGTGTTTTTAGGTTAACACAAAACCTTACTCAAGTGTTTCACTAGGCTCACACTTAAACCTTTCTTGAAGTATTTTTACAGGCTAACACAAAACCTCACAACTTGGTGTTTAATGCTCACACTTAACAATTACAATTTCATAAAGAAAATGAAGAAAATGAGTAGCAAAGATTGAGAGCTTTAATCACTTGTAATAAATTCCTTAGTAACCTTATTCATGGCTATTTGGTGGTGTATTTATAGCCAAACTTCACCAAAGAGACGTTGCAGATCATAGCTCATCAAATCTTTGAGACATACTTGACAGATTTTGCATTAAATGCTTGTCAGGATGAAATCGCGGTCGCTACTGCATTTCGCAGTCGCGAAATCCAAATTCTTCAAGGGAAACCCTGTTTGTGTCTAACGGCTAGTCCATGCGGCAGCTTCTTATTAGTTCATCAGGAAAATATAGTCGTTGTCTTTTACCTACTTTCAGAAGTCGCGGTCGCGAGTTTTCTTGCACAGGCCGCGACAGAAGACGCGAATCCATCTGCCAAAGTGGTCATCTTTCTTCCATAGGATTCACAGTCGCTACCAATAAGATGCCTCTATGAAATTTGACTTCCAATAGTCTTCTGAGACACTTGTCAAGCTGTGGTTGTGGACTTGCTTCCCTCTTGAGTTACTTTGAAATTTGCGATCTCGACTAAGGCATGACTTTCACTGCAAATTCGTCTGTCACTTTTTGGGTTCTTCTTTTCCAAAGTTTGCAACCTAGAGTGGCTCCACAATTTTGCCTGCTTGACTCTCAGCATGCCTTAACATGAGTCGCGGTCGTGAATATTAGATTACAGTCGCGATTTACATGTCACTTTAGAGTTTATTAACTCCTTTTATTTTTTCTTGAGATATTTATTTATTTCTGCAAAATCAACACTTATTTGAAATATTAGTGATGATCATTCTACTTTATCAAGATCAAAAGAGGTTCTAGACTTAGGATTAACTATCCTAGTCCAACATTTAGTATGACAATCTAAAATTGTATGATACTTTGCTAACCAATCCATATCGAGAATAACATGAAATTCCTTAAAATTCATCGATATCAAATATGTGGGTAATATGACAACACACACTAGCACTAGAAAAGTTCTATAGACTTTATTTACAATTACACTACCTCCATCAAGCATCAAAACATATCAATGACATCCCAAAGATTCAACTACACCATAGACCCATCATAGAAATTCTAAAGAATAAATGAATTTATGGATTCTTGGTCGACCAAAACATAAACATCTAAATAACAAATAGAAATTGTACCATAAACAAATTCAATAGATGTTGGAGCCTCTTGACGAGTGATAGCATAAACTC
This sequence comes from Omphalea diandra, assembly GCA_949677035.1. Lineage (NCBI taxonomy): Eukaryota > Viridiplantae > Streptophyta > Magnoliopsida > Malpighiales > Euphorbiaceae > Omphalea > Omphalea diandra. The sequence goes on along the minus strand of CATIWR010074742.1, from coordinate 7,441 downwards.
TGGCTTGTGGTTGAGCATAGGCTACCTATCCACTACTTAGGGCTGAAGTTGTTCCACCATGTTCTCCTTAACATTTACCTTGCCTTTTGACTCCGCTTATATCTTGAACATTCTCTCTAATACTACTCTCCCAACCACCTAAGACTCCCCTCCAGTAGCACTTGCGAATGGGCAATCTCGAATCATATGGCTTGGTTGTCTACAACTATAATAAGTAAGCCTTTTAGGTTCCCAACACTCTCTAAAATGAGTTCTTCCATAACTAGTACAAATTGCGGCTACACCTCTACGCACTGTCCAAATTGATCCTCTCTTATCCTCTGAGCCTTGAAAACCACCATAGTTACCTAAACCATATGTTGCTGATATTGATCTACTAGGTTGGTTTTGTCCTCTACCTCTTTGACTATCAATAAGCCCTTGAAATCTTGATCCCCTAGATGATGTAAAACTACTTTTTTTAATGCCATATTTTGTTCTCCATACATCTTGCATAACTTTTCTTCCTTTTTTCCTCAATTGCATTTTTCTTTTGGATCTCATTTTTAGCTGAATAGTTGATGCTAATAGTGTAGTATAATAAGCAAGCTTGATTACCAATCAATCTGAAATTTCTAACCTCAATCCCCTCTCAAACTTTTGGTACTGCAATTCCTTAGTAGCCATAAACTCTAGTGCATATCTCAAGAGTTTAACAACTTGTACTGATATGTCATTTTGCTTTAGCTAAAAAACTTCATCTTCTTCTTATCTAAGTATACTATAGGTGTGTACTTATTAGCAAACTCCCATAAAAAATTATCCTATGTCAAAGTCACCTATTGAGTAATGTTACCTAGAATTGTCTCCCACTAATCTAAGGCATTCTTTTAAAAATAAAGATATTAGATACTTCAACTTTTGCTCTGTGGAGCATTTAAGCCTATTTAAAATTCTCTTAATTTTTCCAAGCCACTCCTCGCCCTCAATAGGATCTATAGTGCCCTTACAGTCAATTACCCTTTGCTTCCTCAACCTTTCATAATTCTTATCTATAGCAAGTCCTGCATATGCTTATGTTGTAAATCTTTGCATCTTTTTAACAAATTATGTGATATTTAGGTTTACACCTGTAACTGGATTATTCCTTGACATCTCAAGATTCTTTGCAACATGATCAACATGTTGACGTGCATGAATAGACTCAATAGACTCATCTTGAATCTCTAGGCTAACATGAACTCTATGACGTGTATCCATACTTCCATATGCAAATTCATGGAAGTATTAGCTCAATGCATATATCATATACAACGTATTCATATTACACATGTCTACAAAATCATTTATTCACCCTGAAACCATTAAAATGTGATGTCCCATTTACTACTCTTTCCTAAAGTAGGTGAATTAACTTATTCATAAAGCATGGAGTATTAAAGAGACATAACATCATTAAAACTCTTTCATGATATCCCATTATCATTAAAAGACTCCTTTCTTTAAAGTTTTAAACACTTTATATATCTCTTGCTGCAACATAGTAACTATATACAATAAGCATTCATAGAAAAAAAAGTGATAATAATAAAACACTAAAAGATTGCATATAGACTCAACCTCGATAAAATTGCAAGACAACAACTTCAAAATGCAAACTGGATGTAATCTTCAATATACTTATCTTGAAAGAAAATTTAATGCAAAGAAATGAGCTTGCATACTTAATAAGTGAATAATTAAGGATACATATACCACAAATAATAGAACAAATATTTAAATGTACATAACCATTTATGTAATAAAGAATTTCCAATCATTGTTGCCACACATGCTATAGGATATCATTGCCCCATAGGCGATAAAATATCATTGCCACATAAGCTATCAAATGTTATTGCCACACAGGCTATCATATATTATTGCCACATAGGCTATCGATACCATTGTAGTACATATGTTGCCGCCACACAGGCTATAAAATATTATTACCACATAAACTAGTATATGTCGTTGCTTGCTCAAATAATATCAAATAATAATTCCTGAATAATTCATTTATATATCCAACAAAATTTTGACTATAAAATGAGTAATAATAACACCTATCAACATTGGCAAATAGCATCCCAATATGCTTTCATTCCCAAGCCATAATTTATCAACATCTCATAAAAATAAATAATTCAAAAGTCTAACAATCCTACCAAAAAAGTATCCATCAACATCTCATTAAATAAGATTTTAATCCATAGAATTTAAGTTTATAACATATAGCGAATCACATGTTTAAGCACCATTAGCTATTTATTTACCTCCTCCTTCTAGCTATTAAGTCGTGGATGGTCACAACTTGTTCCTAATATTATCTTCAATCCCTTAAGGATCTATTTCAATACACCAAATCAATCCACGATGATAAACTAAGATTTCCATTTCATTATGTATATATGCTCTAGTAAAGTATAATGACCTTGGTAGGCTATTTATACAATTACTTATAACTCATAAAACCAAATGATCTTCTTTTTTCAATTAAAATGGACATGTAGGTATAACATATCCCAAATTTATTCTAAAATATGTAGTAGATAATTTATTATGAATTTTAGAATTTTTACCTGTTCTTGGTGCTATTATATGGTAAATAGTCCCATAAACATAGTCGTATATCAAAATATAAACATCCAATTGAAAAAAAATATTCAAGGAACATTAATTAACATGGGAATGAAAATTTTTCATGTTTTGCACATGCTCTAATTCAACTTCTAAGGGCTTCAAAAGAAATGATCAAGCTCAAACTTTACAGGTATAGAGAGGTTTAGGATCTGCCCCAATTAAGGTGTAATATCTCTCTACATAAATTATTTAGGTAACTATTTTACAATAAATTATATGAGTCATAGCCATACAACTTTCATGCTTTATACTTTGCCTAGTACATCTTCTAGGGCTATGAAAATGTGGGTGCAACAACCTACCTTGAAAATGAAATTAAAAGAATTTAGCACATATCCACTATTCTCCACAAGAATCCTAACAATAATTTCTTTATAGCACCCACTAATCGCTCATGATTAATATGCCATGTATGATAAATTTCATGGGGAAACAACTATGAAATCATATACCTTTCACCAAACCTAGAAAACCTCAAGATTTCTTCATATTTAACTTCTTCTTCTCCCTTTTTCAAATTTTTATTCTTCTTCTTCTTCCTCTTATGTTGACACTTACCTTTTATTATTATTAATATTAGAGAATTTTATGTTGTTGTCTGTCGATTATTTATCATCTCGATTTGTGTGCCCTATATCTTTTTTAAGAACATGCATTAAATTATTAGAATTTATTCGAGGAGTAACTTGGGAGCAGTTGAAACACATTCTTGCGATAAATAAATAAATAAATTATTAATTTATTTACGTGGATTTTCCTATTGATGTTAGGCTAAGTTGCGTTATTCCTATGATTGATGAACTGCACTTAGGATTTTTGTGATGATTCATTCAAATAATTAATTTTCATAACAGTTCACATAATTTGTGAATACATCCATCATCATTAGGGTTGATTATTCTATACCTTTTCAAATTTTCCTAAATTATCCAACCACTTGCACATTCCAAAGCCCACCTAGATCATTATTTATTGTTTAAGAAATTAAATATTTACCTTATATCACTATTTTATGCGATTTTGGCTTATGTGTAGGTCGTCTATTACTTGAGGTCTTCCTTTATTTGTTTCCCACTTTTATCATTATGTGAATGTTGAGTATTTGTTCTTCTTTTTTTTTTTTTGTCGCTATTTTATGTGATTTTGGCTTATACGTCTAGGTCATTTATTGCTTAAGGGCTTCCTTATTTGTTTTCCCCCTTTTCTCATTATGTAAATGTTGAGTATTTGTTATTCTTCTTTTTTATTATTATTTCCTTTTTGAGGGCAACATCTTTTTCCATAACGGAGGTGTAGTAGTGGGCCCAGTTGGGTAATGGTTCCATAAGCAGCACCCTCAGGTTTTGGTACACTTAGAAGGAACCAATTTAATGTCTTTTCTTCTGATATTACCAAAGAAAGGCCCTTAGATAGATTCCATGATGAATCAAACATTAGCCAAATGGTGGAGGGACTCTACTCACATTTTCCACTTGCCACTTATTAGGGAGGTCACTATCATGTCGAGCCACTTTACTTACCTGACTAGGATCTGCTTCTCAAGCATCCCTATCCTCGCTGATTTTAGCGTGCATGAGGTAATGTTGTAGAGGAATTATATTCTTCAATTATTAGGATATGTTCCTCAAATCAAGGTGAGCCTCTCCTTCAAGTGATCTAGCATAAAAGTTAACACTCTAGCCGTCATTGATGATAGCTCATAGGAAGTGGTCGATCAACATACCAGTTACTTCTCATTGTATGCCTTATTGGGGACTTTGTTCTTGAACTCATTAGATGTCATAAAGATTTGCTTAATGCTAGTGTTAGAGGAATTAGGATTTATCCACCACTGTAATTGGTGGTTACAATGCTAGCTTACTTACACCAGTACTTGGATTAGTGTAGTTAAGGACTGTCTTATATGTTTGGTGCTTTACTACTATTCATTATAAGTGTTTCATGTTTTCATGTATGTAAACATTCCCCTTATGACAGTTCCTAATCTAATATTATGTTTGTTAATAGGTTTGGGCTATAGAGTTAGACCTTCTACAAAGGGGCAACCCCCTACATGATATGGAGGGTTACTACCCTAAATTCATATGGTGGAGCATTGATTGATAAAGTGACTCCTCAGTGGAGCTCAGGTGCGGACACTTTACACTCTTACTCTATACCAAATATGATCATTCGATAAACGAGATAATCATAATTTAGTACATTGATTATTATTCTTGGTTTTATACTCACATAGATTATTTTTCTTTATTCCAACTATGTTTATACTATAGAGGGCTTACAAATGCCTAACAACCAAAAGTGGCGGAGATAGAGGGACTTTCATATGGGCAACATTTACTGCAGCCCCATCCCTACACGGTGGTATCTAAGAGAGCAAATCCTCAGGTGGCTTAATGGGATGGATGCTTGACCCATTCCTTATAATATAATATTAAGCAAAATTTGGGCGGTGGATATGAAGGGGAATAAGAGATACGAGCAGCCATGCGATTCATGCCAAAAGAGCAGCTTGTCTCAGACATGATCCCCTACTAAGCCTAAGTGATTAGGGCTTTGGTTAGGATGATCTCAATGACAAAGGCAACTATCTAAGCATTTTCTAGGCATGAGAAGGTGATCTTGCTTCCTAGCACTTAAAGGAAGATTGCTCACTCTGAGCGTAGGCCTGTAGAGTATGCTCTTACTATTTGAGGCCGCAAGAGGGCATGTGATTTACTTCTAGAAGACTAGAGCCCCTTATGGTGGGCAAGCTGGATCCTATGTCAGACAACATGCTGGAATCCTACATGTTGTCCTTAACTGGGTCGATGATGTTTCAATAGATTATCTAGTCAGCTTGCATATTTGAGCTAGCCAACACCACCCACATGAGTACCTTTTATTTGCATTTTTATGTCATTTACTGTAATTGGAGTTTTCATTACTAAAATGCCTTTTTTTCATCTTGTAAATTCCTTATATCTAGACTGAGGCCGTAGACTTGATTGCTGCTTTGAAAAGGGTAGTGACATAATAGACTTGATATATACATGTTTAGTAATAATTAGTGATGTAATAAAACATGTATGCTTGCTAATGATTGTGTGTATATGATTTGTGTCTAAGCCATCCTAACCCCTATACATTTTACAATAGACGATATAGTGCCTAACCTGAGAGCTCAAGGATACAGAGCAATGTCTAGCAGTGGCAAAACCCCATATTGAGATGATGGCTAAGGGAGCAGTTGTGGACTCCAATGAATACATGGCTATAGATGGGGAAAGAGGAAATGACGAGGAAGAGACTATGTTGAGCAGCCATGAAGATTAAGCTTGTATATTGCCTCATAGATTTTAGGACTTTTCCTTCTTAGCATAATACATTTATTAGATATAATTGATACTTTTGGCATAGTTATATAGATATTTTTGGGCGATTTAAAAGCCCCCATCACCATTTTGGATGCTTGCTTTTAGTATTTGAATTTTTAGATATACATAGATGATTTTGCCTCCTTTTTTTGGCAAGCTTAATAATTCTTCTTTTTAGCATGAATGCATGATTTTGATTTTAGCCCCCAATTTTGTCTTCTGGATGTTACATTATTTTGTTGCTCTTAAACATACATATGCCTTTTGAAACAAGTGTCGAACAATCTCTAAACCCAAAGTGTAAAGAATATCCTACTCAACTTTTTTAGGAAAACTGGTTTATACATACCACTAAGTTGTCTATGCATACTTCTTGAGTGGGCTTTACAACTGTATATAACTATTCATAACTATTAAACATTAAACACCTTTTCTCCCTTCTATAAATACCCATTTGTTATTTTCTTCATTAAACCTATCATTTCCACTCTCCCAATCATGGCTAAAGCATTTTCAAGGTCCCTCCCATCCTAATTTTATTCAATCTAACTTGGGCACATCTTGATGCTTTCCATTACCTCTTATCCATTTGTTTGGATATAAATTTTCTATGGTGACATGTAACTTGTGGGATTATACTACTCGTTCTTTCAACTTTGGAGGCACTGAGATGTACGTCCCACTAGAAGAATTCAATGTCATTATTGACTACCTAGTCATGGTTGTAAACTGCATTATTTTGTCATAGTTGGGTTACCCATATATTTGAAAAATGATGGAGCTATTTGACCTATGATATGATGAGGTTCCTAGATACACTCTTGGGGAATAGAAAATTCTCATAACTCCTTTTCTCAGTCTTTACCCTTCTAGGGGTTCATGCTCTAGTAGCTCATACCTGTATTATGGCAACCATTTTAATGGGTGAGTTCCTTTTACAAACAGAAGATGGTGAAATAAATCTATAGATTTTACCCTTTATTGAGAAAGCTAAATCGAGGACTCAATGATCCTAGGTGAGTTGATTGTGGGTTTGGACAAGGTGGCCCTTGATATTAGTGATTCTTTTTTTTAGAGCCCATTACTGCTTCAAGTATGATTTTTTTTTTGCAACCTCTATTTCTACTATTTTATTTTATTACTATTATTTTTTATTGCCTTAATTTTTTCCTAGATTTCCCTTTCGAATTTTCTATCGATCTGGCTACTCATTTTTGCATATGTAGCACTTTTGGGCTTTCAACCTAACGAGCTTCTTGTTGTTGTTGTTGTTATTATTATTATTGTTGAACTAGGATAATCAATCCTAGGTTTAAAACCTCTTTTGATCTTAACAAAGTAGATTGATCATCACTAATGTTTCAAATAAGTGTTGTTATTGCAGAATTGAATCAATCCCTCAAGAAGAAATGAAGAAGTTGATG
>CATIWR010074704.1:0-12539 GCA_949677035.1 Omphalea diandra | reverse complement strand
GATTTAAAATAAATAATTAAAAATATCTTAATTAAAATCAAATTACACTGAATGAAGAATATATTTAATTTCAATTTTATTATTCGAACCAAAATCATATCAAATCAATTCAATATATATATGTATATATTATTTATTTTTTAGATATATTATATGTAAGTTTATATTCTTGCACATATTGTTAAATTGTATTAATTATCTTATTTAAATGTACAATATATATGGATTATTTAAATTTCTATATACTATATATTATATACAAGACATATATTTTAATATACTATATATATTAATTAAGAAATTTAAATTCAAATGCGTATGCTTTCATTTATTTTGCTTGTATTTTTTTTGAATAATTGAATTATATTAACTTGCTATCTAAATCAAATTGAATCAAAATTTAAAACATTTAAATTAAAATTAGATCAAAATTTATAAATACTGAAATAAAATCTAATTAAAATTTATAAGTAGGATCTACTATAAACAATAATTATGATAGATTGAGAAAACAAGAGGCAATTAACGTTGAGGGTACGACAAATCTACTAACATTGAGGAGCGACTTAGAAATCTACTAAGGTTGAGGAGAGACTTAGAAGAACTGGGAGACAATTTTAAATATTGATTGTGATTCATAATATTTTCAAATTATCAATCTTAAATCCAACTTAATTGTCCCTTAATTGCAATTACGAAATAAGACAACCCACAGAATGGGCACACTGAGACAAGTGAGATTAAATAATTAGAAATTTATTACTTAGATCCCAATATTTATATTGGCTTAAAGTCTAATATATCCCTTCATTTTTTAAAAATTTAATCAAACATAGAATTAACTTTAAGCTTAATTAATTCTAATCGATTCAAATTAAGTTTATTTTAAGACAAATTGCGTTTTACTATAGTGCTCGAAGCTTACACGTCCAAAATGAAAGAAAAAAAATAATATGATTTAAATATTTTGTCAACTAAATAATTCATTATTTTCTCATTTATTCTATTCCCTACTAAATATCAATTCCTTAGATAATATTTTCTATATCAAGTCTTAATCAACAATTATATTCGAGGGGTTGCCTCATCAAATCATCATCAAAGAAAACTTACCATTACTTTCAAAAGAATATATATATATATATATATATATATATATATATATATATATATATATATATATATCTGATATGCTTTTTGTTCTCTTTACTCAGCAAATTGTCCATTAAAATTCGCAATATCAAAACATTCAAATTTAAATTTCACTAAAGTCCTCTCTTTCATTTCATTTATTATCCTCTTTTACTACCAGTATTGTGCACGTTTTTACCCATTTTGGACAACCCACGAATCAAAAGAACTCATTAAGAAAAAAGCTCATTGATCATCAAGGTGCACCAAGATAATTCTCCTTTATTCAAATCCAAGTTCTGATATTCAAAACCCAAACCAAATCTTTATTTGGATAATAAGTGTAAAAGAGGAATTTTGGTTTTGGGATTTGGTGTAATTAAAACAAAAAGTGCAAAAGCATGGGATACAAAGTAAAATGGAAGAATCAATTTTATCAGAAACATATTGTATTATGGGATGTTTGAATATGCTACTATTCTTACTATTTTTCATGATTTGAAGGGGAATATGAAACGGGCTTTAGTTCATGACGATGAGATTTTCAAAAGAATTTGGGAGTTCAAAGGGAATGAATTGAAGAATTTTATATGCAAAGGATTAGGGCAGAGAAATGTATTCCTAAGAACAATTCAGTAGGTAACTTTTTTTTTTTTTTTTTGTATTCTAATGAAGAGTGGTTTTGTCAACACAATTCATAATGTTGTTCTTTATTCTGAGTTAATCCCAATGCCTTCGGAGTTTGAAGAAAAGGATATTTTGTGGTTTTATTGTAATGCAGGCAATGAAGAAGTTATTTACTTTCAAAAATAAGGAGAAAAAGTGATTCCGAGGTGTTTGAAAGAGGAGGGTTTAGACTGTTAGACTATTGGTGATTGATACTTTCTTCTTATCATTTTTTTTTTTTAATATTCACACTTTAGAATTGGTGTGTACAATATGAGAGCAATTTATTCTTAAATAAATTTAATTTGACAAGATCCGGATTAATTAGATTAAAAATTAATTTTATTTTTAATTGGATATTTTAAAAAATTAAAGGACTAGATTCATTTTTAAGTTTTAGAGTATTTCGAACTCACTGTTTATTCAATCTAAATTATTTATTATAAAAAATAGTTGAAGAAAATAAGACTTGAACTCGCTGTATAACTCTAAATTATAGAATAAAGAATGAGTTTGACTCTCTATATGTAGAGAGTCAAATTTTATTTTCTATATAAAATATAATTAATTTTCATATATATCAATAATTTATATTTTGTTTTCTATTATCTTTCTTATTTAGAAAATTATTTTCTTTCTCTTACCACAAATTAATATTAAATGCTTTTATAGAATAAAACAAAATGAAGAGTATGCAATTATTTTTCTAATTACGTATTATAATTTATCATATTAATATATTAGGTTGACGTATTATAATTATAATATGCAATCTATAAGTATGAGTGAGTTTGAAATTCAAAGATTTTCAAATTTGATTAGATCAAAATTAAAAATCTCTGATTTAAATAATAAAATATCAAAATCAAACCATATTGAAATTTTCAATCGAAATGATAACGAAAATTTGATATTATTTAAAACAAGAATTGAATCAAGTTGTACTATGATTATTCCAAACTTATATTTTGTGTATATATATATATATATATATATATATATATATATGCACACACCAAAATAAGTATTTTGATTATTAATTTTAACTACTTATAATGACTAATAATTTGACTATTTATTAATTATTAATTACAAATTAGAAGTAAACATTAACAATATTTTTTAATTTAATTATTAAAATATAAATTATTAGTTAATTTTTTAGTGAGATTACTTAAAATGATTAAAAATTAGATGTTTAAAAATAAATATGTGTAATATTAATAATTATTATTCATAATAATTCACAATTAGACTATTTATTATTAATAATAAATCAACAATAAATATTAATAATATTTTTAAATTAAATATTTAATACGTAAGTTATTAATTATTTTTTAAAAATTATTGCTTAATTAATTTAATTTTAAAATAATTAAAAATAAAAATATATTATTTTAATTTTTTAAAATTCAGATTTTAATTTTAATAATTAAAATAATTGAATATTTAAATTAATATTAAACCTAATCTAATTATTTAAATAAATAGAAAAATCGAATTAAATTAAAAATTTAAAATAATATTGATTTTCTATTTTAAAATCTTTGAAAATTAGTTCAATTTAAAAAATTTATAAATCTTTAACTTAGCACCATAACCCCGACATACGAGATCCTGCTAGTTTTTTCTTTTCATTTCCTTGCCCCTTGAGTTTCGGCCAGGTAACATCCCAACGTGCCTATCTTTCGGGTCACTGCAGCGCCGCGTGGATATGCACACGTGTGCACAGAATCTTTCAAAGGTGATGACATTTTGACTATGGCATCCCAAACAGTATTTAATGGGAAAAAAATATAAAATTTTATTTTTTATTTGATAAATATAATTTCGATATATTAACAATACTCTATTTGTGATATAATGTCAGTAGTATCAAATAATAATTTTGTTACATTCATTATATTTGATATTAAATTTTATATATTATTTTAATTAATTATATATCTAAAATTTGAATATAAAATTTTTTTATTTTAAATATAACATTTATTTTTATTTATTTATTTTTTTATATATATTTAAAAATTATAATAATAATAAATTTTTTATTTAAATATATATAAAATAAAATAAATAAATTTTATATTTAAAATGAATAGATTATATATTTATATATAATTAATTAAAATAATATATACAATTTAATATTAAATTAAATGAATATAACAAATTTACGAATTTAAAATTATTTTATAAATTATGTTTAGTTTGGTTAATAAATAAATTATAATATTATATTATCTAATGATAAAAATTATACGGTAGAATTTCGTAATTTCCAGAATTAAGTAATGGTATTAAGTAACACAACCTTGTTTGTCCTTCCTTTTGGGGGGTCTATAAAATACAAGCCTTTCCGCTTTATCCTCCCTAACGCAGAAATCCTTACGTCTTTTACTCTCTGCTTGCCGCTCGAATCACACATCTATCTCTTTCTTTCTTACCCTCTGTTTTCCATCTTCTCCTATCCGTAGACATAATCTTCTTCTTCGTCAACTATAATAGTAGAAGAAAATTATATGTGAGCGCTTTGTATTGGTTTTCCTGATTGTAATTCTTATATGGGTTTTGCATTTACAGTAGCTTTGTTTTGTTTTCTGTTAACTTTGTTCTGGGATTTGAACTAGAAACTCTAGAGGCTACCCCAATACCGTTCAATCACGATTTGCTTTATTGAATTTTTCATTGATCCGTTGTTGCAGAAAAGCGTTTGTGGATGTTGTAATGGAGACTAAAGGTGGCAAGAAGAAGCCTAGTAGTAGTTGTAGTAATAGTGGTAATTCCATTCAATACGAAGTCCCCCTCGGCTACAGCATTGAAGACGTTCGTCCAAACGGAGGCACCGAGAAGTTCCGTTCTGCTGCTTATTCTAACGTAAGTATATTAACAAATCCAGAACTCAAAAAAAAAAAAAAAATGTTGCTAAATTAATTTTTTTTGATATAATTTTTTGATCTTTGCCTCTTCCCTTTGTTGTTGCAGTGTGTGAGGAAGCCATCCTGATACGATTCCACAAGAAAAAGAATATAATGCCTTCTTCTTCCTCTTCTTCTTCTTCTTCTTCTTCTGTAGAGTAGGATTAATGTTCCCATTGTCCTTTTCTCTCCAATTCTCAACAAAAAATAAGACTTGAATCAATCGCTTAAGAAAATTAAAAGCATTTCTCTTTCGTTGTCACGAGTCCATGGCCATTATTAGCTCGCCCTCAACTCTGCCTCTGTCTCCGATTGGATTCGAAGGTTTCGAAAAGCGCCTCGAAATAACCTTCAGTGAACCACCCATTTTCAAGGACCCAAGAGGGCGTGGGCTACGCGCCCTAACTCAGTCGCAACTCAATTCGATCCTCGAACCCGCTTGTTGCGCCATCGTGTCTCAGTTCTCCAACGCCGAGTTCGACTCCTATGTCCTTTCCGAGTCAAGCCTATTCATCTACCCACTAAAAATAGTCCTGAAAACTTGCGGCACGACGAAGCTGCTTCTGTCCGTGGGATCCATTCTCAAAGTCACTGACTCACTCTCACTCTCCGTGTCCCGAGTCAAATACTCTCGCGGCTCTTTCATTTTCCCTAATTACCAGCCTGCCCCTCACCGCAGCTTCACTGAAGAGGTTACTGTCTTGAACGAATATTTCGGGCATTTAAAACACGAAGCCTATGTACTGGGCGATCATCCTAATCGTAGCTGGCACATTTACTCGGCATCAGCACCACCGATGAGAGATAGGACGGACGTGGTTACCGTAGAGATGTGCATGACTGGCCTGGACAAAGAGAAAGCAGACGTGTTTTTTAAAAGATCGCCGGATTATTCGGCTACTGATATGACCAGAATTTCGGGGATACATGAGATTATGCCAAGTCACGTAATATGCGACTTTGCATTTGACCCATGCGGATACTCGATGAATGGGATTGAAGGATCAGCTTTCTCTACGGTGCACGTGACCCCAGAGGTTGGGTTTAGCTATGCTAGCTATGAGGCCATGGCGCTCGACAGTAGCGAGGTTAAGTTGAGCACACTGATGAAGAGAGTGGTAAAATGTTTTGGACCGAGCGAGTTTTCTGTTGCAGTTACATGCGGTGCTGGTGGGGTCCAGTGGTGGGCCATGAAGTGTGGTGACGTGGAGGGGTACGCGTGTCGTGACGTGGTGAAGCAAGAGATTGCATGTGGGGGCGAATGTGTAGTTTACAGAATTTTTGAAATGAAAGACAAAGGATGTGTAGTTTCAACTTCTGTTAAGATGTGTATGCATTGCCGGGGGGATGTGGCGGAAGAGGAGGAGGAAGCGGTTGTTCGCGGCGGGATGGTGGTTTGTCATTGTATTTCTTAGAGGGGTTGATGGAGTCCAGCTAGGAAGTCTTTGTCTTGTATCTTCTTTATGTTTTTTTTGTCTTTAGTGGTCGATGCAATAAGTCAGTGGGATTATATGGTGATTTCAGATCATCGTATGGTTGGAGTTGATTTGAAGGCAGGGTTGAATTTTAATTCTAATCATTGAGGTAGACTGATTATCAAATGGATTAGTATGATGTGGGGCTCTTTCTAGGTTTTAATTAAATATTATTTATGTTATCGTTTCATATCTAATATCTACAAGGTTTGAGGTTGAAGTCTACGAAATCACCTTTCTTTAAAAAAAAATCTACGATATCGCAAAATATTGAAGAACAAGGATTTTGTAAGGCAGGGATTTGTAATCACTATTGAGGAGAAAAGGATTTTGATTGATGATCAGTATCCCCATTATAATTTATTACTGTTATTTATCTGTTTATATATATATATATATAATATTGGTATGATAAGTTATTGTTAAATGCTATATATACATATACATGAAAATATATGTAAATGATCTTATAGTAAATATAAAAATTAATCTTAACATTTCAAATACTTTTTATTTATTATTTTAATTTAATATTTAATAATTTTTAAATTTATGTACATATGTTGTAAGTATTTTATTAATAATATACTCTTTTTCTTTTTAAACATTTTTAAATATATTTATTATTTGTTATTTGATTATTAAAAAGTAACTAAATAACACATTTTTATAATTATATTATCTATTTTATTTTTATTAAAAATATTTTACAAATTTAAAATATAGTCCATGTAATGTGCCGGTTTTCAATAACAAATAGTAAAACTATTAACTTGTAATTTTAATATTTTATAGTTTATAAATTCAGAATAAAAATAATTTTTTAATATGTAAACATACACTAATTTTAACTTTATAGTTATAGTTTGGTAACGAAAGCAAAAAAAAAAAAAGATTAATATGAAAAATTAACTGATAATAAATAATATTATGTAATTTACTTTTATAGGGTTATATACATGAGATTTAAAATAATCAATAATTTTTATGAGATTAAATTCACGAGATTTTAAATAATCAATATTTTATTATAATAGAGATTATAGGTATAATGAATAATTTTTAAATTAATACGCAATTTAATAAAAGTATCAAATCAATTATTAAAACAATTTTTTAATTAAATGAAAATTAGGATGAGATTAAAAGATAATAATTGCAATCTATAATTCAAAAAATATAAACCTCTCTTCAAAATAAAAAAAAATCAAAGTTATAAAAAAATCAATAAATTTTTATAATTAAATTTTATTTATATATAAAATTATACAAATCAAATCAATATATATATATATATATATATATATATATAAAATTAATTCTCATTTCAAATTCAATTTTAGACAAGTTTTTATCATTTTTCAAATAATTATATTAGTAATATAATATTTTGACAAGTGATGAGTAAATTAATAATTTCCTCCAATTTATTAAAAAATATAAAAATTTAACAATATAGAAAGTTATTAACATAAAGATAATTTAAAATGTTTAATAATATAGAAAAATTTTCACATAAACATAATTTAAAAAGTTTAATGATGTAGAAAGTTTTTCATATAAAAATAATTTAGAAAGTTTAACAATACAAGAAATTTTTGACATAAAAAAATAATTTAAAAAGATAAAAAAATTTTCACATAAAAATAATTTAGAAAGTTTAGTAATATAAAAAGTTAATATTTTAGAAAGTTTAACAATATCTTCATATTTGTCCTCTTTAAGCCCTCAATAAAAATAAAAAAATATTTAATTTTTATATAATAAAAATTAAAGGAACTACATAGTCAAAAATTGACCAATTAAAAGAAAAAAATATAAATTTTTTTATTATTATCAAAAAATTTTATTCTTATTAAAATTTATTAAACTAATTTACTGATAATTTGATTTTTTTTTTTTACTTTAAATGGTCTAATTTGACAATAATTTTATAAATTATATATATATATATATATATATATATATGAAGTTTTGGTATCATATTTAGTTTTAGGTGAGTCATTGTCATTTATTAATTAATTAATTATTTAAGACAAGCAAAATTTGACATTTTTTCAAACTAACAAAAGTAATAAAAATGTTCTTATAAAATTATCTAATTAAAAAATTATAAGTATAAATAAACAATTATTAATTAGTATAAAATATATTATTTATTTTAGAAATAGATATTATTTACTGAATTATATATTTTATTTTATTCACATTTTAGATATATTTCAAATAATATATTAAATTATGAGAATATATAATAAGAATATATCAGTGGTTTAAGAATATATAAAAATGATATCTTGACATTGTATATATATTCATGAGGGGCTCAATTATCACCCCAGCCTTATTAACTATTGTTATTAAAAAAAAAAAATTTTTTTGACAAATATTTGGAGATTATTTTGTTTTGTTATTATGGACGAGAGAGAGAGAGAGAGAGACAACGTGCCCATAGAACTTGCAATAACACCACGAATCTTTGATTGTTGCTTGGTATTAAGCTTTTGTAGACTGCAATGAATATCTTGGATTCGAATCCCGTCCATAATTTGACAGTTACCATATGGATAGTAATTTTTACTAAGCAAAGTTATAGTTTTTCTTTACACAACCCGTAAACGAGTAATAGAGAAGAAATTGATAAATAAACGTTCTATTCTAACAAAAAAAAAAAAAAAAGGCATAAAAAAAATTAATTCTATGCAATTCAATAGAATTTAGAATGTGAACATAAAGATTAATCTCCATTCACTATTTCACATCAAAAATCATTAATTCAAGCCCAATTTGTATTTATATTTCCACTGCACTACGATAGATTAATAACTGCTAATATATATATTATCATGATTAATATTGATTTTTTTATGTATTTTTAATGTCAAATCTCTTTAAGAAAGCTAGTTGAGGTATAATTTAATAATAAAGTGCATTAATTATTTGGATAAAGTTTTAAGTTCGAATTTTCATTCTCAAACTAAAAAGAAAAAAAAGCTAATGATAATGTTCTTCACTGTGTTTTTTTTTTTTTTTTTTGTTATTGCGTTCAGCAACAATTAGCCATGGCTGTTGCCCATATCTTTTTTGTCAAAGAAAACGCAAAAGCAAGTTTCTTTTCCTCAAAAAATGAAGGGTTTTTT
The DNA here is from genome assembly GCA_949677035.1 of Omphalea diandra. NCBI lineage: Eukaryota > Viridiplantae > Streptophyta > Magnoliopsida > Malpighiales > Euphorbiaceae > Omphalea > Omphalea diandra. The sequence goes on along the minus strand of CATIWR010074704.1, from coordinate 3,206 downwards.
TTGTTCGGACAAATTATATCATATATCTTGTTCATAATGTTTTGTGGTCAGAAATCCAAAGTATATGTGATAATAAATATGAAAGAGTTTTTTTTTTTTTTTTTTCTGTAATTACTGTTTTGTTTATTTTTTTAACAAACTTTTTTTACTTTAAATATTACTGTTTTGTTTATTTTTTTAACAATTTTTTTACTTTAAATATACATATTTATATTTTTATATATTTTTTATTTTTAATTACATTTTTATTATTATTTCTTACATTTAGAAAAAATAGACTTATTTTTCACAAACAATATTGATATAAACTCTAGGTTTATCAAATTTAATAGTACAAAAGAAATTGAAAATATCAAATATTTAACTATTAAAAAATGAACATATTGTTTACAAAAAAATGAACTTATAGCTTGTAAAAAATATATAATGAATCTACAGTTTATAAAAAATACACCTACAGTTTATAAAAAATAAATCTACAGTTTATTGATAATAAATATAAAGTTTATACCAAAATAAAACCACAATTTATAAAAAATAAATCTAAACTTTTAAAAAAAATATTTACAATTTATAAGAAAAAATGAATCTATAGTTTATTGATAATAAATTTATAATTTATATCAAATAAATTTATAATTTACAAAAAAAAATGAATTTACAGTTTACAACAAATAAATATATATACTTAAACTAATCAACTTATACCATGTAACAAATAAACAAAAAAAACATAAGATCTATTTAGTAATGTTAAATATAAATTAATATAATATAATATAATATTTAATATTATATTAAAATAAATGATATTAATATAATATTTAATATAATAATGTAATAATATAAATTATATATAACATGTCTATATACTTACATATAATAACATAAATTATATAATAATAATAATATAATATAATTAAATAATATAAAATAATTATATATTAATATAATTATATATTGTGTGAATATAATTATATATAATATATAAAACACACAAAAATTTTATTTATTAAAAAAGAAAAAATGAAAAGAAGAAAAAATAAATGATAAAAAATTGACTTGAGTGTGGAGTGCGCAGAAGGCTGTTTGCGTAAGTCCATTTTTTTTTATTTGTGCACGTGTTAATGAACCTTGATCTATATTATTATATAAACAGAGATATATTTGTGCACGTGTATTTTGACTGTTTCAGCTCAGTTAGACCCTGTGTGTATTTTTACTAAAATTCGATCCTAATTTGTTAACATTACGTGTTTTGCGAATTATGTTAGGGTGTTATGAGTGATTTTAACAACCCTAGCAGTGGCCTAAAATGGAGGAAAGAAACGAAGGGCTTGGCAAAATCTGTTTGTCAACATAAATGATCTAAGCTTCCACTTCTGGACTATACGGAAATTACGTACAAAAAGAGGGTAAAAAAACAAACAGGAACTGGAACAAACAAAAGAAGCCCTTTATAATTTTATTTAAAGGGCTGGCCCTGGGTTGGGTTTAGGTAGGCCTTAGCCCCCAAGACTGCTCTCTTGTTTCCCAGGCAAAAACTATGGGTTTCGCAAGCGAAGACGTCAGTGCCAATTTAGGCTTCAAACCAAAACCTGTGAATCTAACATACGCAAATACTTGCAGATTTTGCAAGCGATGGAAATATTATGTAGTCGAAGCCGACATTCTACCTTGCCTATCTACTGATGATTGCCCATCATAGAGTTCCGTCCTCTCAATATGGAACACTAAAGAGTTCCATTGCCCACCATGTTTGCGTAATTTTGTTTTTTTGAGGGCTTATTCCAGGTTCAATGGACTTCATGGTTTGTGATACCTCAATATAGTTGAAATTCAAACCGTATTCAATATCCTTCACTTTTTTTTTTTTAAAAAAAATATAATTTCATTGAAACAAAACATAATAACAAAATTATCAAATACAAGAGCAAAACTCTAAACATTTGATATTTTAAGCTCTTAAATATATATCTACTATCACTTGAAGATAAATTATCAGATCTAGATAAACAATCTAAACTTATTAACAAAGAATGAGAATTACACAAATTCTTAACATTTATTTTTGCATTTACATGTGCTATAGACGGATTAAAATTTTGATTTTTGGGCAGATCAAGCTAAAATTAGAAATTATATGTAAATTGCTGGCTAGAGCTTAGCTCACCTTGACAAAAATAGGAGGTGATAAACTGAATTAATGATCTTCCATAAGCTCTAAATTTGAATCACCTCTTAAATATTAAATCTCCATATGACGAAGGACAAAAATATAAATTTTTCTTAGCAAAGAATGAACAAATTTTCAAATATATGGTAAAAATATGAAATTTCACCTTAAAACTATAAAATTACCATGGTTTTCATAGAAAACTACTATAAAACACTTTAAAAAAAAAGGGAAAAAGGCTTCATTTTTGGTAGAAAATGACTAAAAATAGCCTCTATATACTAGCTCCTCGACAGGACGAAAGCAACTTATAAAGAGAAAAAGCAAAATAGAGATGAATAAATGCATAAATTTCAAGAGATCAATCATACTATGTGTTTAAATGCATAAATTTGTGTCCAAAAGAGAACAATCATACTATGTATTTTCAATGCATAAACTAGTCTTCAACTCTTTTTTTTTTTTAAAGAAAAGCTTCTTTTTGCAACGTATTTCAACGCTTTTTTCCCCCTAAAATTCAAATGTTTAGTCATTAGGGGCATAGCCAAAATTTCTAATGAGTGAAAACCTTGAATAAGATTGAAGAAGTTTAAAAATTCAAGTTAAAATGAAAATTGGCCAAACCCGTGGCAGAATCACCACACCATGGAAAAAATTTCAGCAAAAAGTTTCTGAATTCTGTGAAATTTTTTAAAGAACAAAAACAGTGTTATAACTGTAATGGGTTTGACAACATTATAGTGAAAAAGGCTGCCATACCTGTTAGAGGTGATTGGATTATGTTTTACACCGATTATTTAAAAAAATTCAGAATTGAAATCGATACCCATAAATCTCGCTCTATTTTTGATTTGATATTCCTAAATTTTGATCTAATTTTGATTTAAATATTTTAAATGTAGATGTAATTTGGTTTAGATTTCAATTCTTTTTAGATTAGAACAATTTGATTATTAAAAGATATAGATAAAAAAAATTAAAGTAGATTCATTTTAATCCAAATTTTCTATATATATATATATATATATAT
>CATIWR010074682.1:0-13395 GCA_949677035.1 Omphalea diandra | reverse complement strand
GGAAAGCCAAAGTCATAAATGAATTCATGGTGTAAGTCATGCCTCAGTCGCAACTGAAAATTTCAAAGTAACTCAAGAGGGAATCAAGTCCACAACCACAACTTGACAAGTGTCTCAGGTAACCGTTGGAAGACAAAAATCATGATGAAAACTTGTTGGTAGCGACCGCAAACCCAAAAGAAGAAGATGAACACTTTTGGCAGATGAATTCGCGTCCTCAGTCATGGCCTGTACAAGAGAAATTGTAACCACTACTTTTGAGAGCAGATGAATGGCAACGATTATGTTTTCCTAGTGAACTAATGAGAAGCTGCCATATGGACTAGCCGTTAGACACAAACGGAGTTTTTCGTATGGAATTTAGATTTCGCGACCGCCAATGAGTAGTAGCGACCGCGAATTAAGATTGTCAAACATTTAATGCAAAAATCTATCTAGCACACTTTGATAATTTTGTACTAGTTTTATTACAACATCTCTTTGGTGGGTAGAGGCTATAAATACCTTACCAAATAGATGTAAATGCAAGAGAATTGATAACATTGTACCCAAACTCTTGCAATTTTGCTACTCAATCTTTTCTATTCTTCAAGTCATTGTTGGGTGTGAGCATAAACACCAATTGTAATAGGTTGTAGTATGAGCTTGTCAAAACACTATGATAGGTTGTAGTGTGATCATGTCAAAACACTAAGAGAGGTTGTGTGAGCCTATTAAAACATGAGTGAAAAGGTTGTTATGTGAGACTTCAAAACATAAGTGTAAAAGTTTGGTGTAAACTTGAAAACACTTTTGAAAGATAGTGGAACACCCAATTTCTAAGAATTGGGGGGTGGACATAGGGTCGTTTATACACAAACCACTATAAATCGTGTGTTTTTTTTTCTACTCATTTCTCTTCTCCCTCTCCTGTTTTAATTTTTATACACCAATGCAACCCCCTCCCCTCCCCTCTCCTCCTTCTTGGTGCTTAGGGCCAACAGTATATATATCTTTTTTTGATACCCTTAACCTTATTACCATATAGCTCATGTTATGGCCTACACACCAAGAGAATTTTAAGATTGAAATTTTTAAGTGGCACCAGAATTTCTATTATATTTGTTGAGAAAGTTGAATTTCCTTTTTGATTGTATATTTAAGCGTATGTGTAAGTGTTTGATATCTAAAAAAATTGGAATGTGTAATGCTTGCATATTTACAATTTGTTTCTTATTTGGGTTAGTGTAAGAAAAAAGTAAAGGAAAAAAGAGAGGAAAAAAGAAAAAAGCTGAGAATTGTGAAGTCTTTTTGAGTTTAATGCTTAAATTCTTATGTGAGATACATTATGTATACAATTTACTCAAGTTTTATGATGAATTTGGATTGTTTAAGTGATTGTTGCTAAGAAATAAAAGAATGAAGGGTTTGATAAGTTGAAAATTTTGAGAACATATGAGAATTTTTAATTTTACTTATTTATTTTAATTTTTGCAATCCTTTTACTTGAATCTTTGTATCTTTTTCTTTGACAAGCCATTAGCCTCTAGCCACATTCCAAGCCAATAAAGACCTTTGGATCCTTGATAAGGTGTGTAATTACATTAATGGAGATTGATTGTGTGTTATTGCCTATGGAATTATACATAACATTATTTAGGAAGAGGTTTGACAATGCTAGTTTGTATTATATTTGTTTTTAAATAGTATCAAAAGTGAAAAAAAGTGTATTATGATTTTTGCATATTTCTTGATGAATTTAAGCTTGGAATTGGTTGCAAAATTTTGAGAGTGAACTTCAATGTGATAAATTTTCCTATGAGTTTGATTGAGTTTGTGTATTATGGGGTTTTCTAAATTTCTTGTGATTTGAGAAGTTCTCTTGTTATTTCTTTTATTTGCTTGAGGACAAGCAAAACTCTAAGTTTGGGGGAGTTTGATAGGAATCATTTTAGCATATATTTTAGGTTAATAAATTAAGAGTTTTTCTTATTTTTATAGTATTTTATTTTGAAATAAGTTAATTTTTTGTCTCTTTTATACTGCGCAGGAATGTCTTAAAAAGGAGCTAATTGCATTTTTCAATAATGTTGCATAGACTATTGCATGGCCCATGGGCCATGCAAAGACGTAGAATTGATCAGTCAACAAAGCATAATCGCATAAGCAGTTGAATGGCTCATGCATTAGGCCATGCAAAGCGTCATATCCAAATTTTAAAAAGTAATTGTAAGTTGCTTTTGAGGAGACTTGTGACTATTTTGGATAGAGATTACATAGCGAAAAAAGAGCAGATTTTGAGGGGAGAAAGTGGATGCATCCTCTACACTAAATAAAAAGAAGATTTTGTGAAGTTTAGAGGATTCTTTTTTAACATTGTTTTTTTTCTTTGAAAATTCTTCTACTTAGTTTAATGGATTTCTTCTTCTTTATTTCTTTTTCTTCTTTTAGGATGAACTAATTTTCTAATTCTAGGGATTAAAGTGAAAACCCAATATTCAATTTATGGATCTATGAAGTGATTTTTGTTTCAATTGTGTTGGGTGTCATGAGTTAATCTATTTGAGCTTAATTAATCTTGAGTGTATGAATGATCGCATATATGCAATGTTTGAGATTCTAGATGATGGAACAAAAGTGGAAGTTTATAGTTAGTCCTAACATATTAAATTAAAAGATTAAGACATGAGAGGAGGCTCGACTTCTCAAGATATTCAAGGATTATTCATGAAGCTCAATGTGTCGTTATTGAATTTTATCACCATAAGAGTAGACATAATTTCAGTAATAATAGATTTAATTTTGCTCGAGAGAGATTATTGGGTAAATTAAAAAAATCCATCTTCATACTCTTAATTAAAGTAGTTATCTTAATATATTTATGGAATGAGATTATGATGTACTTGAATTCCCTAAAAATCATTATCATATAGAGTTTCTTTTCATTTAATTCCAATTTTTTAATTATTTTTGCAATTTAAATTTTCATTTATTATTCTCTTATTATTTATATTGCTAAATAATAGGAAAATTAAGACTTGATTGGTACTTGTGTGAAAAAATCCTCGTTGGAACGATCTTTACTTATCATTGTATTACTTACGCGATTTGTGCACTTGCAAGGGTTACATAAACAACAAACATCACCTATGTAATCAAATTCTAAATCTAGATGAGTTTTTGTTATGGTATGCATAATTTTCTCATTATACCCAAAACAGATAGAAGATATCTCCTTAAGAGTTGATGCCCGACTTGCAACTTCTTTCTCTCACCACTCTTTCACATCTTGGCTTAGGTCGACATTTTTCTTCTTCATCTCTTATAGCTTGGCCTCTTTCTTTTTCAACTCCTTCTCAAGGCCAGACAACTAAATCATACGAGCCTTCACTAACATAGTCTTCAGCTTCTCTTACATCTCGCTAAACAAGTTTGTCGAGATAGTAACCTACTTTAGCATGTCTTGATTCTACTTTGACAAAGAATCAAAAACATCACTAGCCTTCACTAACATAGTCTCTAGCTCAATGAAACTCTTAAAATCCTTCTTGGTAACCTTAAGCCGAAGACCTAAGGCCGCCTTAGTAGCTACTGCCTAAACTAAGAAAAAAACTCAGTATCTTCATAAACACTTAGGACAAATTTGAATATTCATATCACACAGAGTACCTTAAGATTGAGCATTTGTGCTCGAGGAACCAACTCCCTATTTATAAGGTATTCGAACCTTTTCTCATCATTTCGCAGGAGATGGATCATTTCAACGGTTTACTCATTGCCTTATTGCTTAGAGAACAAAACTCATATTTGTTCTTTAAAAACCTATGTGAGTCAGACATCGACACAGGTTTCTAGGGGGCATAACAACTCCTCAATCAAGTCAGATTCTATAGTCTCCACCTAGGGCTTTTTGGACACCCGACCCCTTTGTATGTGTCACTTCATCTGTTACAAGATTAGAGACTTAGATAGGTTTTGGATCAAGAGTGATACCCAAACCACTATCACTCTTTATTTTAACTGCAATCGCCTCATCCAAAGAACATTTCTTCCCCACGCTCTTCACTTGAACCTTAGGTGGCTTCCTAACTCCTTCAGTAGCCTAGGCAACTTAAGCAGCTCTTTGCCTTGCCACTTCTCATTTCAATGTCTTCATATCCATCTCTGTAAGACACAAAAACATTAATGTCCATCAGTATGCAAGAAAATTGTTTAGCTGAAGCAAATTTTTACCCGAATTAGCCCAAACGAAAAATTGCTTCTCTATCCACTTAGTCAAGTTGACAGAATCCACTATAAGAACTCAAAGCTACTTGGCTCACTTTAAATCATGCTTAGTAGTTGTCAAGTTGCACTGCCATTCATCCCTACTCACCCACCTCGTAAGGAACCTTACCTCTTCTTTACAAAAGACATTAAAATACTTATCTTTCCAACCCTTTATGGAAGAGGGATAAAAGCTTAGCAAACACATGCTAGTGATTTTCAGCAACTAAATCTTTTATGCCTAACTAGCCCTACAAAAAATTTAACCCTATTCTCTTGAGCCAACAAATATAGGCCCACAAGCATCCTTATCTCCTTTGGTGTGATTTGTGAGATGGTCAACTGGAAGGCCCTCAAAACCTTTTGGATGCGATCTAATATGGGTAACCTAAACCCCACCTTCAGATCTTCTTCATAGAGCATAAATTGGTTTTGCCCAAGTGGTGAAAAAACTCTCAGATCAAGGCACGGTATGCACATCTCATATTATACAGGAATGTTGTTTTTTATATAGATCCTCCATAATTTTTGCAAGGATAATTCGCTCCTTACCTCCCCAACTCATGGATTTGTCTTTATATCTTCATAAGCTGATATTAGGGCGCCACATGGCTTAGCTCGGTATTTACATTACTAGGGCATGCATCATAGTCTGCGTAATACTGCTTCCCCACTTGACTTAGATCCTCCTCATTTGAATCGTCCTCTCCCTCTTGCTCCTCTACCTCTTCTTGATCATCCTCAAACACTCCCTCAATTTCACGCTCACACTCCAGACTACCAGTCACCTCAACTTCATCTATCAAGGTGATGTGGTGGATCTCTAGGACATCGTGGTAAAAGAGTGGAAGCCACACACTAAGGTGGTTGATGGAAGTAAAGAATTGATCACGGGATAAGAATGGGTTGAAGCTCATAGGAGATCTAATTGCAATAATAAGAGGGTTATGGCAATCATTTTTAATTCTCTATCAAGGAAAGAAATAAGAAGGGTTCAACATTACCTCGCAGCCCATGGAAAGCCTTGAAAAACTACCATGAAGACACAACAATGGAGAAATGCAGTAGATTAGAGATGTGTGCAATTGAATGGGAGCTATTTATGATGAAGGAAAATGAAAGCATCACATATATGATGAATATACTCTTTTCAATTATCATAAAAATGAAGAAATTTGGAAGGATTCTCACCAATCTTGAGGTAAACTCAAAAATCCTTAAATCTTTACCTCTTAAGAAATTTGGTGTCAGAGTTTGCAATATCCAATAGTCAAATCCAAATATTAGGAAGGTGCAAACTGATGTCCTCATAAGCAAGCTTCTAACTCATGAACTAGCCTTTAAGAAGAATGAGGAGATGAAGAAGATGAGAGGGCAAGGAGATAAAAATGACAAAGCCAAAAAAAAGACCTTAGCTCTCAAATCTTCATCTAAACAAAAGGAACTAGAGGTTGTTTCAAGTGAAGAGGATAGTGATAAAGAAGAGGAGGAATCGACCATGCTTTCTAGAAGAAAAAAAGAGTTGATAAGAAGAAGAAAAGATAAAAGAAACTTTAAAAAACTAACTCCTAACCTCAAGGAAAGAATGGGTAAGGATATATGCTATGAGTGTGGCAAACAAGGCCACATCAAGTATGATTAACCCAAGCTAAGAAAGAAGAAGAAGAAGATTTTCAAGGCAACTTAGGAAGACAGCTCAAGTGAAGAGGATGAAGAGGAGGAAATGGTAAATTTGTGTTTCATGGCACAAGATGACTCTTCAAATGAGGTAAGCTTTTCACCCATTCTTATGAAAATTATGATGAGTTAAATGATGTAGATGATAAGCTTTGGAAGCTTTTTCTTTAAGATGTGACAAATACAAGTCACAAATGAAAACTTACAAGAAAAAATGCTCCAAACTAAAGGATGAATTCAAATCCTTAAATGATCTTGTACTTAAATTGAGGACTTCTAACGAAGAACTCAAAAATTTTGTAAAAAGTCTTTCTAAGTCTTCATCTTCTTTAAATTCCTTAAAAAAGGAAAATTATACTTTGAAAAGAGAGGTAATTGAACTTAGAAATTTCATTTCTAAGTTTCATAAAGGGAAGGAAGCTTTAGATACATTAATTGTATCTCAAAGACCCCCATTAGTTAGATATGGTCTTAGCTTTAATGGAACCCCCTTATCATCTAATCTCCCTTTCACTATCTTCATTAGAGCTTCAACACCTCAAACATCTAGTATTAAGGTAGTGGGAAGGAAAAGTGCTCATAACACTGAGCCACCATTGCCTAAGGGTTTAAGGAAGGCACATTAAGGCTCAAAGCCTAAGCTAAAGAAGGCTACCCATGCATACATTTACACCAAGAAACATGCTCACCCCAACACACATAGAAAGTTCACTTCTACCCCTAACCATTCATGCACATGTTTACACTCACATCATCATGGTATGAGCGGTACCTCTACTCCTACCAAAGCCATGTATAGGAGGAAGACTCACAAGTCTAAACTCTAATGTCATTATTGCATGAAGTTTGGCCATATATCACTGTTATATTAGGAAGGCTCACCTCACATTGGAGGACCCTTCTAAGCCTAACCCTGTAGGACTCAAGTATGTTTGGGTATTTAAACAAAAATGAATTGACTGTGTTATGTAGGAATGAAGTGAATCATTGGCATATAGATAATGGATGCTCAAAGCATATGACGGGCAATAAAAAGCTATTCATGGCCATAAAAGAAAAGGAAGGTGGTAATGTCACTTTTGAAAATAATGCTAAGGGTAAGGTAATTGACATTACTTTAATGATCTTTTACTTGTAAATGGTTTATAACATAATTTGCTTGGTGTAAGTTAATTATGTAATAAGGGTAACAAAGTCACCTTTTACCCTAGAGATGCTGAGTTACCACTTTAGTAGATAAAAAGGTAGTCTTCAAGGGTGAAAGAAAGGGTAATACCTATCTAATTGACTTGGACAATTTGGCTAACCAATCTTTCAAGTGTCTTGTGTCACTTAACATTGAAGCTTGGCTTTGGCATAGAAGATTTAGACATGCTAGCATGGAGCTCCTACAAATCATATTAAAAGGAAAGCTAGTGGAAGGTCTTCCCAAGCTAAAGTTCTCAAAAGACAAGACATGTGGACCATGCTAAATGGAAAAACAACATTTATTCCTTTTCAAAGTAAAGAATGTTGTAAGTACATCTAGACCTCTTCAACTTATCCATATGGACTTGATTGGACCTACCAGGAGTGCTAGTTAGGTAGAAAATATTATGGACTTGTCCTAGTTGATGATTACTCTAGGTTTATTGGGTATCCTTTCTAGCTTGTAAGCATGACACCTTTGATGCTTTTAAAAGTTTTACAAAAAGAATTCAAAATGAAAAGGGTTACGTCATTTCTTCTATAAGGAATGACCATGGAAAAGAATTTCAAAATGAATCTTTTGAATCCTATTGCTTAGAGAATGAGATTTTTCATAAATTTTCAACTCCTAGAACACCATAACAAAATGGTGTTGTAGAGAGGAAAAATATAACACTAGTAAAGATGGCAAGAACTATGCTCAATGAGTATTCATTGCCTAACTTCTTTTAGGTTGAAGCCATCAATACTTCATGTTACATTGCAAATCATGTTTTTAAAAAGACCTACTCTCAATAAAACTTCTTATGAGCTTTGAAATGGTAGAAAGCTTAAGTTGTCATACCTAAGAGTCTTTGGGTGCAAGTGCTACATCTTAAATACTAAGGATAATCTTGGAAATTTTGATTCAAAGACAAATGAAGGTATTTTCCTAGGATATTCCACCTCTAGCAAAGCCTATAGAGTTTTTAATAAAAGTACTATGATTGTTAAAAAGTCTATGAATATTACGTTTGATGAATCTAGTAAACTTGATCTTGGGAAAGGTTCTCTTGTTCATAATCATGTAGGTGACTTTGAAAAATTGGAGTTGGATCAACCTCAAGAGAGATGGCTAAAGATCATGATGAAGAAAGTCATCAAAAGAAGAAAAGGAATCTCAACCTCAATAAGCAGAAACCTCAAATCAAGATCTTCCTAAGGATTGGAGATTCTCCAAGCATCACCCAAAGGATTTAATCATTAATGATACTTTCAAGGGTGTAAGTACTAGATCTCAACTCAATTCTTTAGACAGTAATCTTGTATTTGTTTCTCAATTTGAGCCTAAATCTATTGATGAGATTCTTAATGATGAGATTTGAGTGATTGTTATGTAAGAGAAACTCAATCAATTTAAGAGAACAATGTATGGAAACTTGTTGCTAGGCCTAAGGAACACCCTGTTGTAGGATGTAAGTGGGTGTTTAGGAATAAGTTATATGAGCAAGGTTTTATTACTAGAAATAAAGTTACATTGGTTGCAAAGAGGTACAGTCAAAAGGAAGGCATTGATTATGATGAAACCTATGCTCCCATAGCAAACTTAAAGACCATTAGGATTCTTTTAACATATGCATGTCACATGAATTTTAAACTTTTCCAAATGGATGTTAAAAGTGTATTTTTAAATGGTCTCATTGAGGAGGAAGTTTATGTTAAATAACCTCCTAGTTTTGAATCTCATATCTTTCTAAATCATGTTTTTAAGTTAAATAGAGCCTTGTATGATTTGAAACAAGCTCCAAGAGCTTGGTATGAAAGACTTAGTTCACTTCTTTTGCAAAACGATTTTGAAAAAAGGAAGGTTGATACAACTTTATTTGTTAAAAGGCACAGTCATGACACACTCATTGTATAAATATATGTTGATGATATCATATTTTGTGCTACTAATAAATATTTTTATAAAGATTTTGCTAAGTGTATGACTAAGGAATTTGAGATAAGCATGATAGAAAATCTCAAGTTCATTCTTGGCCTACAAATCAAGCAAAGCAAAGAAAGGAAGGACACAAAGGATATACTCAGGAAATTTGGCATGGAAGGATGCAAAGTAGCAAAGACACCAATGAGGCCACTATCAAACTAGATAAGGATGAATTAGGTAAGTCTATTGATGAGAAAAGATATAAAGGTATGATTGGTTCTCTATCCTATCTTACTGCCTCTAAACCCGATATCACGTTTAGTGTATACATATGTGCTAGATTTCAATCTTGCCCTAAAGAATCGCATCTTAATATTGTTAAAAGGACTTTTAAATACTTACACGTCACAATGCATTTAGGTTTATTGTATACTAGAATTTCATCCTTTAGCCTTATAGGATATTCAGATGTGGATTATGTCGGCAGCTTGCTAGATAAAAAGAGCATTTCCAGAACTTACTAATTCATAGGAGAATACTTAGAGTATTAGTTTAGTAAGAAGTAAGTTCCAGTTATCTTATCCACCGTCGAAGCAGAATATGTGGCCACAGGTTATTGTTGCACTAAAGTTCTTTGGATGAAACAATAATTAAAAGATTATGGAAAAATTGTTGATCACATTCCCATCAAATGTGATAACACTAGCATAATGAACTTTTTAAAGAATCTTATTCAACACTTTAGGAGTAAACACATTGATATTAGGCATCATTTTCTTAGAAATCATGTCTAAAATAGTGATGTAGTGTTGGAGTTTATTAACATTAATCATCAACTTGTGGATATTTTCACTAAACCTCTCAATGAATAAAGGATGAACTTCATTAAGAGAGAGCTAAGAATGCTTGATGAAAGCTCTTTGGAGTGAAAATTGGATATTTTAGAATGTTATTTGTTTGGTGTTTTGTTTTGAATGATTGATTGCTATATTTGATGAATATGTACAATACTTCTTTGGATGTCTTAATTCTTTAACGCAAACGTGCTCCTCTATGCCAATTTGCACGAATTAAACATCAATATATTAAGTAGATCACAACTTAAAAGATCAAATGTTATCTTTTTATGATTTCTTTTCTTACCTTGTAATTCTCAGTCGCTACTTCCTTTTCATGGTCGCAGTTTACAAGTACTTATCAAACTTTCTATCACCCATCATTTTATGGTCGTTATTTCTATTCTCTTTCACGAATTTTTTTCAAAATTCAAAAGTTTTGACCGTTGACTCTTTCGATTTTTTAGGAATTTTTGCCCATTACTCAAACTTTTTGTAATTAGTGGTCGCGAATTAGAGCAACTGCCAAATATTAACTGATTTGACTATCAACCAATGGCACCCCTCGTTTATTGCAAATTTGACATTTGTTACCATTTTTGCATCTATTCTTTGCTTATTTAAACCCTTGTAATAGTATTCTAACTCATATTTACACAATCTCTTTATCTCTCTTCATTCTCCTCCCTCAAACTTCTTCTAATCTTCTCTCATCTCTAATGGCTTCCAAGAAGCATTCTAAAGTAGAGAAAGGGAAGGGCATAGCCCAACCCTATAGTCCTTCTGCCCTTCACTTAATGAAAGGGATCACTAAGGAAGAAAAGGACCACTACAAAGCCAATTCTTTCAAAATTATCCAACCCAATAAGATTCCCTCAACCTTTCTCTTTGAATCCCTTGGAATCAAGGATGAAATCCCTACCTACCACTCCAATATGGGTTAGCATGAGTTTATCTTTAGAGACGGACCTGGCTACAAAAAAATCATTCTGAAATTTCTGTGCATGGTTTTTTTGAGTCATAGAGTTGTGTCTAGAACAAGTCAGTATAGGTTGATTTTTAGGGCTTTTGGGGATCCTTTTTATGTAACTTTTGAACAACTTTTCCAATCTCTTTAATGTTCAAGTGGGAGATGATATTCCTTTCATTATCTCCGCACTTTACATCATTTACTTAGAATTTTGGTCTGAAATATCAATTGAAACCAAACATGACCTAAAAACTTCTTTAGCCAAATATATCTAGACCCTTCCTAATTGGCTTCTTCATTGTATCATCACCTTCTTTATTAATGCAAGAGGTGATGGTAACAAAAAGGTCTCTCAAAAGGACCTAGCTTTTCTTTTCTATTTAACCAAAAATAAGTGTATCCAAATTGGTGGATACCTTGTGGATCAATTGATTCACATAAATACTAAGCCGAAAAGCCAATTTATTCTACCCTCTCATGTCACAACAATTTGTCAATATGTGGGAGCACTCAATAAGGAAAATGAGAAATTCCTCATAAAGAAGTACTTGCCATCCCACAACTGTCTTGACTTGCCCTACCTAATCAATGCCAAAGCCATACATCCAAATTCCTATACCTACACCTTGGGTTCATTTGGGGCTAAGAAACTAGAAACTTCTTAAGCCTCAAAGAGGAAGAGGCTTGTCATAGAAGACGGTGCTCAACCAATTCCACCTCCTTAACCTAAGCCCAAAATTGAATCTCTACCATCTCTTTCTCCTCAACAAACAAGAAACTGGACAAAGTTATAAAGATGATCAAAAGGGAATTTCTTCTACTTTCCTACCTTTATAGTGATTTGGTGGATCTTCAAGAGAAGGTGGGTGCTACTCTTTGCCACCTTCCTGATTTTGAGGATTAAGAGGATACTCCTGAAAAAGAAGACCAAGAAGTAGAGGAAGGGGATGAAGCTCAAGGAGGACGTGCAGATAAAGAAACTGTTGACTCTAGAGATGATGATAGCTCTCCATTCTTTTAGTTTTTTCTTAGGCTTATAGTATTTTCTTTTCGTTCGTTTCTGTTGTCCCTAGGCACCAAGAAAAAGGGGGTTGAATTGGTAGATAAAAATTTCAAAAACAATGATAAAGGGGAGAAGAAAGAATAATGGAGACACAACCAATTTATAGTGGTTCGAGTAAAATTGACCCTACGTCCACTCCCCAATCACTCAATTGGGTATTTCACTATCTCAATGGTGTTTTAAAGCTCACACCCAACTTATACAACTTGTGTTTTGATGGCTAACACATAACCTTACAACAATGTGTTTTCTAGGCTAACACAAAACTTCACTCAAGTGTTTCACTGGGCTCACACATAAACCTTTCTAGAAGTTTTTTTTTTTTTTTTACAAGCTAACACAAAACCTCACAACTTGGTGTTTAATGCTCACACCTAACACGTGCAATCACATAAAGAAGATGAAGAAAATGAGTAGCAAAAATTGAGAGCTTTAATCACTTGTAATAAATTCCTTAGCAACCTTCTTCATGGCTGTTTGGTGGAGTGTTTATAGCCAAACTTCACCAAAGAGACGTTGCAGATCATAGCTCATCAAATCTTTGAGACATGTTTGACAGATTTTGCATTAAATGTTTGTCAGGATGAAATCTTGGTCGCTACTACCGTTCGCGATCGCGAAATTTAAATTCTTCAAGGGAAATCCTGTTTGTGTCTAACAGCTAGTCCACCTGGCAGCTTCTTATTAGTTCACCAGAAAAATATAGTCGTTGTCTTTTACCTACTTTCAGAAGTTACGGTCGCGAGTTTTCTTGCACAGGTCGCGACAGAAGACGCGAATCCATTTGCCAAAGTGGTTAACTTTCTTTCATAGGGTTCGCGGTCGCTACCAATAAGATGTCTTCACAATTTTTGACTTCCAACAGTCTTCTGGGACACTTTTCAGGTTGTGATTGTGGACTTTCTTCCTTCTTGAGTTACTTCGAAATTCGCGGTCGCGACTAAGGCGTGACTTGCACCGCAAATTCATCTGTCACAGAATGGCTTATTCTTTTCCATTGGTTGCGGCCGAGAATGGCTTCGCGATTTCGCCTGTTTGAATTTCAACATGTCTTAACATGGGTCGCAGTCACGAATCCTAGATTGCGGTCACGATTTACATGTCACTTTGGAGTTTATCAACTCCTTTCATTTCTTCTTGAGAGATTGATTCATATCTGCAAAAATAACACTTATTTAAAATATTAGTTATGATCAATCTACTTTGTCAAGATCAAAAGAGGTTCTAAACCTAGGATTAATCATCCTAGTCCAACAATCTCGCCCTTTTTTATTTTGACAACCTAGATTGATCTAAAGTGAAAAATAAGTGTAGAGAAGTAAAGTTGAATCATAACTTATCAAGGATTCCTAAGTGTAAAATAACTTAGCAAAAACTTTCAAAACTTTCTAAGTGTAAAACTAATTTGCTTAAGTTACTCACCCTTAACTTATGCATTTGCTTGCTTACTCCCCCTTAATTAGTTATCTCTAATTTTTCACTTGAATCTTATTTTATCTCCCCCTTT
>CATIWR010074617.1:0-40940 GCA_949677035.1 Omphalea diandra | reverse complement strand
AGAAAAGAGGATAAAGATAAGGAACAAGGTAAATCATCTAGAGTGGATGAGGAACCACAACATCAACAAAAATTTGAGCCAAGTCAAGATCTACCCAAGGATTGGAGATTCTCCAAGGATCACCCCAAAGATTTGATTATTAGTGATACCTCTAAGGGTACAAGTATTAGATCTCAACTAAATCTTTTAGATAATCATCTTGCTTTTGTTTCTCAATTTGAACCAAAATCCATTGATGAGGCTCTTGATGATGAAAGTTGGGTGATTACCATGCAAGAGGAACTCAACCAATTTGAGAGAAACAATGTATGGGAACTTGTCCTTAGGCCTAATGAACACCCAATTATAGGTTGCAAATGGGTGTTTAGGAACAAGTTAGATGAACAAGGTTTCATCACTAGGAATAAAGCTAGATTGGTTGCTAAGGGTTACAACTAAGAGGAAGGCATATATAATGATGAAACATTTGCTTTCATAGTAAGATTAGAGGCCATTAGGATTCTTTTAGCCTTTGAATGCCAGATGAATTTTAAACTCTTTCAAATGGATGTAAAAGTGCATTTTTAAACAACATAATTAAGGAGAAAGTTTATGTTTAATAACCTCCTAGTTTTGAATCTCATAATTTTCCTAATCATGTTTTTAAATTTAATAGAGCCTTGTATGGATTGAAACAAGCTCGAAGAGCTTAGTATGAAATGCTTAGTTTATTTCCTTTGAAAAATGATTTTGAAAAAGGAAAGGTAGACACTACATTGTTGTTAAAAGACAAAAGTATGATACACTTATTGTACAAATTTATGTTGATGATATCATTTTTGGTACCGCTAATGTATCTCTTTATGAGGATTTTGCTAAGTTTATGACTAGGGAATTCAAAATGAGCATGATGGAAGAGCTCAAGTTCTTTCTTGGCCTATAAATCAAGAAAACTAAAGAAGGGATCTTAATCAACCAAGCCAAATACATTAAGAAGATACTCGAGAAGTTTGGCATGGATCGTTGCAAAATAGCAAAAACCCCCATGAGTGGTACCATCAAGTTGGATAAAGATAAATAGGGTAAGACGATAGATGAAAAAAGATATCGAGGTGTGATTGGATCTTTACTTTATCTAACTGCTTTTAGGCCTGATATTATGTTTAGTGTATGCATGTGTGCTAAGTTCCAATCCTCTCCTAAAGAATCACATTTAAATGTTGTTAAAAGAATTTTTAAATATTTGCATGGCACATTAAACTTAGGTTTATGGTATCCTAGGGACTCATCTTTTAGTCATATAGGTTATTCAGATGCGGATTATACAAGTAGTCTTTTAGACAGAAAGAGCATTTCTGAAACTTGCCAATTTATAAGAGAATGTCTAGTATCTTGGCTTAGCAAAAAGTAAGTTTCAGTTTCCTTATCTGTCGTGGAAGCCGAGTATGTAGTTGCAGGTTGTTGTTGCACCCAAGTCCTTTAGATGAAACAACAATTAAAGGATTTTGGCAAAGTGATTGATCACATTCCATTAAATGTGATAACACTAGTGCTATCAATCTCTCTCAGAATCTCATCCAACACTCAAAGAGTAAACATAAAGACATTAGATACCATTTTCTTAGAGATCATATCCAAAAGGGTGATGTTGTGTTAGAATTTATTGACACAAATCATCAACTTGCAGATATTTTCACTAAACCTCTCAATGAAGAAAGATTGAACTTCATTAAGAGAGAATTGAGAATGCTTGATGGAAGCTCCCTAAAGTGAAAATTTGATCTTATGTGTTGATTATATATGTGTTGATTGTTTTTTATACTTGATCTTTTAAGATGTCTTAATTTTAACTACAAATTGTGCTTTTATGTGACATATTGCAATAAATTAAGCATCAACAAGTGGATCACAACTTTGAATTTTCAAAAACTTAATTCTTATTCTTATCCTTGATGCCTCGTAATTCGCAGTTGCCATCCATTATTTACTGTCGCAAATTAATGGTCTATGACAACCGGCTGACAAACGTCAATTTGTGGTTATGACAATCACTCTCCACTATGAATTTGGCCAAGATTTAAATTTTTTACCTTTGGAAGCACGTATTCTTGAGGAATTTTTTATCGTTACTCATATTTTTCAAAAATTGTGGTTGTTATTCTTAAATTCGTGGACGCAAATTTTATTAACTGCCAAACCATTAAGTGATTTGACTGCCAGCCATTTTTATTTCTTCATAAATTCATTTCTAGTCGTTTCTAGTCATTTACAAAGTCTTCAAATGGCTATAAATACCCCTCAAAACAGTAACCATCATCACTTCATCTAATCCTTATCATTTCTCTCTTCAAAATTCTTCAAATTCTCAAATCTCTTAAATCTTCTCTAATGGCTCCTAAGAAAATTTCCAAAGCAGAAAAAGGTAAGGCCATTGTTCAACCCTCTGCTCCTCCAGCACTTCATCTCATGAAGGGAATTACCAAGGAGGAAAAGGAATGCTATAAAGTAAATTCCTCCAAAACTATCCTCCCCAACAAAATCCCTTCCACCTTCTTGTTAAAGACACTTAGGCTTAACGACGAAACTCATGCATTCTTGTCGAACTTGGGCTGGATCGAGCTTCTCTTTTGGGATGAACCTGAATATGAAGAAGTGGTTAGAGAGTTCATGTGCACGGTACAACTCAGTTGCAAAGCAAAATCGAAAGCGGGTCAATATGGGTTAGTTTTTTGGGCTTTTGGTGATCCCCACTTAATTACCTTTGAGCAACTTTCCTCCCTTTCTAATCTTCAAATCAGAGAAAATATCCCTTTCATTACCTCTGCTCTTGACGTCATATATTCTAAATTTTGGTCGGCAATTTATATTGAAACCAAACACAACCCAAAAACCTCATTAGTCAAATACATAAAAACCCTACCTCTTTGGATACTCCATCATATCATCACCTTTTTTGACAATTCTAGAGGTGATGGGAATGAGAAAGTATCGCAAAAAAAACTTGGCCTTCCTATTCTGCCTTATCAATAACAAACCCATTCAAATAGGTCAGTATCTTGTGGATCAATTGATCCACATGAGCACCAAGCTGAAAAGCCAATTTCTTCTTTTATCTCATATCACAGCCATCTATCATTTTGGAGGGGCCCTTAATGAGGACAATGAAAAGTTCCTCACTAAGAAAATCCTTCCATCCTAGAATTTTATTGATCTTACCTACCTAATCAATGCCAAAGCCATTCACCTAGATACATATATATATACCTTAGGTGCTTTTGGGGCTAAAAAGATAGAATCCTCCCAAGCCACCAAAAGGAAAAGGCTCATTATTGAAGAAGGAGTCCTACCAATCCCTCCTCAACCTACGCCTACAGCAAAACTATCTCTTGCCACCATTAACAACAAATTAGACAAAATGATGAGGATGATGAAGAGGAGATTCCTTTTTCTCTCACATCTTCATAGTGACATGGTGTCCTTGCAAGAGAAGTTAGGAGTTCCTCCTTGCCATCTTTCAGACGTTATTGAGTTTGAAGATACTCAAGAAAAAGAAGGCCATGATGGAGTTGAAGATGGAAATGAAGCAGAAGGTGGAGATAATGAAGAATAAGAAGAAATTTCTGAAGATGATGATGATTCTCCTGCTTTCTAGTATAGGATCTCCTTGCATTTTCTTTTTCTTTTTCTTTTTGAATGAAAAAATTGTGATCCCACAACTTGTTATGAATATATATAAAAAGTGTTTGTTCTTTGATATTTTTTGTCTTATTGTGATTGCTTTATTTCACTTTGTTATGCATTTGCTCTCTATGAATATTTGTCCATTTCTTTTTATGCAATTGCTCTTTTCCCTTTACCCTCTTTTTGATCTTGCTAAAGGGGGAGAGATAGAATCAAGAAAGAATCAATGGGGGAGAGAAAATAATAGCATAAGTTGAGGGGGAGCATCATGCTCATCATACTTAGAATACTTTTTTTCAGAATTCTTACCTTGATTATTTGAAAGTCATACTTAGATTTTTGCTAAAGATTCTAAGTCCATATTGAACAATTTACCATTCCAACTTCACAACTTTAGAACTCATGCATTTATTTTTTCCCTTAGGATCAATCTAAGTTGTTAAAATAAAAAAGAGGGAGATTGTTAGACTAGGTTGATTTAACCTAAGTTATGATCCTCTTTTGATCTTGACAATAGAAATTGATCAATTCTAATGCTTTCATTAAGTGATGTTTTACAGATTATAAGTTAGATTTTGTCATTGGAAGTTAGATAGAGTTCAAATCTACAACCTGTAAAGTTTACTCTAATTCGCGGTGAGTGTATTATAAATCACGACCACGAATCAATCACAGGAAAGGATAAAGCTAAGCTAGAGGGATTCGCAGACAACTTCACTGCCATGACACAACCAAAGTTGGCAAAGCCTTAGTCACAGAAGAATTCGCAGTGTGCCACGCCTGAGTTGCGATCGCGACTTTCATAATTACAAAAGAGGAAACCAAAGCCACAACCACAGTTTGCCAAGTGTCTCAGGTGTCCGTTGAAGATCAAAAATCACGAGGGTAAAAGTTTGTTCGCAATCGCAACTCAAGTAATTGAAGTTTTCTCTTCAAATAGAGGAATTCACGTTCTCAGTCGTGCCCAAGGCATTAATATCTCACAACAGTGACTTTTGAGAGTGGTTATAATGCAACAGTTATATGTTCCTGGATGACCAATAAAAAGTTGACGTGTGAACTAGTTGTTAGACACAAACGATGTTTTTCACTGAAATTTTCAGCTCTTCTATAGAAATTAGAAATTCGCGAAAACAAAAAGGTAGTAGCGACTGCGACTTAAGCTTGACAAACATTTAATCTCGAATCTACCTAGC
The DNA here is from genome assembly GCA_949677035.1 of Omphalea diandra. Classification (NCBI taxonomy): domain Eukaryota; kingdom Viridiplantae; phylum Streptophyta; class Magnoliopsida; order Malpighiales; family Euphorbiaceae; genus Omphalea; species Omphalea diandra. The sequence goes on along the minus strand of CATIWR010074617.1, from coordinate 36,084 downwards.
ACATCTTAGAGATTTATTAATAGTTTTGGTCTAACGTCTCTTTGGTGGATATGAGCCATACATACTCCATCAAATAAATGTAAATGCAAGAGAATTCATTAATTTGTAACCATACTCTTACTAATTTCCTACTCATTCTTTATGCTTTAGTGATTATTTGGTGTGAGCAATAAACACCATTGTAAGAGGTTTTAGTGTAAGCCTTGAAAATATTTGTAAGAGGTTTTAGTATGAGCCTTGAAAACACTTGTGCGAGGTTTTAGTGTGAGCCTTGAAAACACTTATAAGAGCTTTTTATGTGAGCTAATAAAACACAAGTTGTAAAAGTTTGGTGTGAGCTTAGAAACACCTATTGATTTAAGTGAAACACCCAATTATAGAGAATTAGGGAGTGGACATAGGGTTAGTTAACATCCGAACCACTATAAACACTTGTGTCAATTTCTCTCTTTTTCTACTCAAGTTCTTAAACCCCTTATCCCTCATTTTATTTTTAATTGAACGTCAATTCAACCTCCCTTCTTAGTGCCTTAAGCTAACACTAAATTAGTGGGCTATACAACCCTCTAAACAAAGCTAGTAGCCTTTGGGCTTATGGTCTTATAAGTTTAGACTTAATCTTTAGTGTTTAGGCTTAGTCTTTAAGGTTTGTTCTAAGGTTTCCTAAGTCCTTCCTCTAATTCCTCTTTTATTCTAGGGGATAATTCTAATGATTTTTATTATCGGGCTTGCATCTTATGGCTCAAGAACTTATGCTCACACTTTTGTCTTTCTTTCATTGTGAACTAATTTTATTATAACTAGCATTATAAATTGATCTAGATTAACTCGTTTCATTATCTAATCTAAGTTCTTTTGCTTTTATTCATCATTATGTTAGCAATCATTATGAACTTCATTCTTATTCATTAAAAGGCCCTTCATTATACTTGATTTTATAAATTGACTATCCAAATATGCTTTTCATAAAATGGACCTTTAATGATTCCTTTAATCTATTATGTGTTGGAAGACTTTAATGGGTTATTGGTATCATTAGGATCTTGCATTGTTTGATGATAACATGATGTTTAACTATTATTTTGAAAGATTTTTAATTTAACATGTTCTTTTAAATTAATTGTTACTTAAGAGAGATTAATTAATCACTTAAGTAATCTGATAATAACACTAGATAAATGAATCAATTGAATGGAAGATTATAAGTTATAAGTCATTAATAAGTGAAGTTAGACCCCCTACCTAGCTTCTTTTATTAATTGTTTTCATTATAATTAATTTGTTTATAATTTACTTAGTTCTAATTCTTAGTTTAAAACTTTTTTCATTTAAGATTTTTAGATAATACAAGGAATAAGGTATTTAGCAATTAATCTCGATCCTAATGGGAACAATATCCATACTTAAGTACATTACATTACTTGTGACTAATGAACTTATAGCTTAAGGGTATTTTACACTTAGCACACAGACTTGTTATTAAGTTTTTAGTGGCATTTTTAGGGATCAACAACATAAATATAAGGAATTATTTTGATATTAATCTAGAATTTTATTTTTGTTTTTTATATATTTGAGCATTATATTACGAGCCCTAAGATACAAGCATAATAATAAAAACTATTGGATTTTCTCCCTAAGAATGCAAAGGGAGGTTTCAATAAGAAACGATCAAAGCTTAGTGAGGCCTTAGATTAAACCCAAGCTAAGCTCAAAGCCCAACAATGTCCAAATCAAAGATCACCTAGCCATTTTCTACATGGTTGTATGGCTATGTTACTTGGTTGCACAACTAACGTTGAAACCTTAACCAACAAAAGATTCTTGAATCTTAACCCCAATTAAGTATATGAATATGCAGTAAACAATGAGAGTTGTATAACTTTCAAACCCTAATTTTATAACATTCTTGGGTCTTGTCTATAATGGGTCGAGAATAGGGTGCAACTAGAACCATCTTAGCTTAATTACATCTACTTCCTTTATAAGTACCCCTCATTTTAATGAAAAAAAAAACTTGGAAACCTTAGTAAAACTCTACCAAATTTTCTCCATAAACACTCCCAAACATAGAAACTTAAACCATAACATCTTCATTCAAGGATCTAAGGCAGTTCCCTAAGCATTGTGACTCTTATTTATATATCGATCTTGCATTTTGGAGGATAAGATCAAATTATAGTGCCTCTAAGAGTAAGTACAACAATAAGAAGCATCCTTGTCTCTCTTCCCCCCTCCCCCCCTTTTTTTTTTCTTTTTTTTCTATCAAAAACCCAATCTAGGTGGGTTGTACAGACCTCTTGTAGTCTACATAAACCACTAAGAAGGTTGTACAAACCACTTATTAGTATGCACAACCCTCTTTGACTATGCACATATTGCAAAAATCTTCTTCTCCTCCCTATGAATTCTTCTTTTTTCTATGATTTCTTAGGATATCTTAGGAGATCAAATGGCAGAATATTGGGTAAGCCTCATAGCCTAAGACTCATATTCCTTCAAAAATTGGGCTAGAATCAAGATTATAACCTTATTTTCATAGTTTAACACTTTTAGTTTTAATTTCTTCATACATTGTCTTTTTCATTTACTTTGAATATTCTATTTTATGGGTTTTGGCTATGATTAAAAAAGGGTTTTATGACTCCCTATGACTTTAAAAGCCTTTAAAATTCTTATTGTCTTTTTTGGTTATGTAAGTACTCAAATTGCCATCACTATGAAGGAGTGACTAGCTATTTGGCTAGTTTATTTCATTCGTTTGCTTTAAAATGGCTATCTTGATTGGAGTTAGGGAGAAAGATCAACACTTCATAATTTGTATTATGTTTCATATCATGCCTAATGGATAGTAAGTAACACATGCATGTCTTTAGGCCTATTGAGTTTTAATTTTAGTCTCACTAACATCCTAGCCTCTAAATGACTCAAGGTGTAGTCATGGATGATTTAGCTCTTTAGGAATATTATGGAGGAGGTTTCAATAAACCTAGGATCCTATTTGTCTATACTTTGTCTCAAGATTTTAAAATCCTTCAAAGTGCACATGCATATCATGTCCATTATATTCCATTCTTCATAACCCATGTGCTTGTGTTTATTCGTTATTACTATTGTTTTATGATTCATGTGATATTAGGATTATGTTGACTTTAGACTTAGAGCTTAATTAGGTTCCTTTGACTTTGAGGTGTTTGGTGAGATCTTTTGCTTTGGTACATTTTATTATGTGTTTTCTAAGGATTTTGATTTCTTGATGGTAATTAACATACATATTCTTTGTGTAGGTGGTTATATGGCTATCGTAATCCCTATTATGTGTGTTTATGATTATTTTTTATGCATGATCTCCCCAATAGATATTGGATGTATTCATCCTCCTTTTGAGAATGGTTATAATGTTTTGATGACATGTTTGATTGAGATGCACTAGAAATATGTTTATGATTGATAACAAGATTAATTAATAATAAGGTTAAAATGGTAAATTATGGTCTAAAGATGTTTGAAGGTTAGATCCCTAAATCCATGTGATTTAGGTGTGCCTAATTCTCTAAGTCATACCTAATTTATGAACTCAATCTCTGATGGGGTAACGACAAATTGGGCATTTAAATGACTTAGTTAGGTTCAAAATTCATCCTTGCCTAGATGCTTATCCCCACCAAAGTTAAGAGGTAACTCCACACTCCATATCCAATGTGTTGTCCCACCTTTATCCTTTGTTGACCTCAATTTGGGAAAAAGGGCTTTTATCTTATTTAAGGCCTAAAAGGATCCCTATTGATATGGACACAAGCCATAATTTAGGGTTACTACCAATGTATAACCTCATTCTCTCTATTCCTCATTAATTGATCAAATGTAGGAGTCACAAGCAAGATTCCACTAGTTCGAGCATAACCTCAAAAATCGCTCTAATGCTCATAGTTTGTTTTACGTTTCTTATACATAATTTGAACTTCATTACATGGATGTGCTCAAGGTTAGGTATCTATCCTTACTAAGCAAATAAATTTTATGACTTATAATGTGGATTCCTCTTTTTTCTTGCAAGTGGTATGCAAATTATGTGGTGAGATTGGCTACAAAAGCATAGCTTACCAAATAGGGAATCCTTTTATACAAGAACAAGTTATATAAGGAATTTCAATTACCAACCCAATAATCTTATTGTAATACCTAAAACCTCTATTGGCAAAATTACCATAACTTTTCTTGGTCTAATAATAATTATTTGAACCTTAATCTTCAAGTTGCACTTGTTTTTCATCAATCACCAACCTTCCAACCCTAAGAGCATAAGTGCAGTCTATAAAACTTATTAGAGAAGTTCATCACCAAAATTGATGCTAGGTTAGAGCACTAGGATGAGATGATAAGAAGATTAAATCCAAAACTAGAGAATTATTCTTCCTCCTTCCATAACTTTGAGATTCAAATGGGACAAATAGATAGTGCTTTAAACTTTAGATCTTTTGTTATTTTACCTAGCACCTCTAATGCAATCCTATAGAGCAAGTCAAGGAAATTACATTAAGGAATGACAAGGAGATCGATTTAAAAGTGGAAGAGAATAATGACATGGTGAATAATAAAAATAAAGGCAAATAGCTCTTTAAGAAAGGTAACCCACAAGGAAATCCATAAGACAACATGTTCCAAATGATCAACAGCTCTTGAAGAAGGAGAGATGCTTAAGCATTGATGAAAAGAAAACTATATGCATGAAGATTGTCAATAAAAAGGACAAAATTTTGAGCTTAAAGAATCTAACCTAGTAAGAATTGAAGAAGGTTCATTTAACACATGTAATACTTCCCCTTTTGAAATGCATGATGTTTACCCTTCTTCTCTCTCCCGTGTTGATGAATTGGACTATGATGAGGTTACAAAAAGATCTCCTTTTCTTTTGCATTCTTATCAATTAGAGCTAGACCCATTGCCTTATCATTTTGATCATGCATATTTAGGAAAACAAAATACCTCATATATTATAATCTTTAACAACATAAACCAATAATAATAAAAGAGGTCCAGGAACAAAAAAAGTATTTAAAATGAGTCATCATTGATTGAAGGATTTTAGTCTAACGAGTTGCATACATCCAATATTAATAAATGGATAATAAAAAATCCAAGGTAAAACTTAAATGAAAACTAATGACCTTAAATTAGCATGTTTCTTTTCTTTTAATTTTTGTTATGTGTCTTTTTTGCTTTATGTTTTATATTCTTTATGTTTTGTGTTTTAATCAAGCTCCTAGCTTTCATTTGTATGTTTGTCTTAATTGTAGATTTTGCTTTTTCTTGCCTCTACTAAAGGAAGTCTTTTATACCCCTTTTCTCTCTTTGTATTCATTGCATCCTTAGGGAATGATGAATTTAAGTTTAGAGGAATTGGGAATTTAATATGTTAAATTTGTTATTACATGTATCTTTAATTTGTGCTTTGAATGTTAAAATTTGATAATATAAATTATTAAGGAAAAGTTTTAAGGTCTATAGTGAAAAATCAATGAGGAATATGATAACCACTTATTTGAATCAATTGAGTTAAATTTGCTTATGATAATAATATGGTCTTATTTAATATGTTTGTTTTATAGTTAATTAGCACAATAGAATGATTTGAGCACACCTTGGTGAAATAAGGATTTTAAAATTGAAATTGATAATCATGCATGACTTAGGAAAGTGGACACTTCTACACATTGTAGAACTTTTTAAACTATCTTTTGAGACAAAATCTTAGACTTAACTATTTTAATTCTTTGGCCCTTCATTTAACCAACATCCATACCTTAATATGCATTATCCTTTGTTACCCTTTTTTGAAATATACTCACTTATGAGTATAATTAATCTTTTCATTTTTTAACTCATAACCCTCATTATGATTATATAACTTAAAATGATATTTACTTCCCATATAAAGAGAGCAAAATTAGAACATGGTTATATAATGATGTAATTTGTTATTTATATGCATAATTACAAGAACTGCTAGAAAGGCTTGATAGTTGTAAAATTGTAAGCATAAAGTTTAATTCACATTTAGGGGTGGTAAGTATATGTATGAAAAAAGAATAAAAATAAAGAATAAGAAAAATAAACAAAGATTGATAGCCACCATGTTGGGAAAAAGTATGCATATATATAGATGTATTTTTAAGTCTTGCAAGGAATAAACATGATAAGTGCACTAATTACTTCAATTACAATTTGCATTATTGATATAACTCATATTTTGACAACATTATCTTATTTTTAGACTTGACCAATTCTTGATAGCCTTATCCCTAGCCTAACATTGCAAGCTTTAAAGACTTTTATGATCCTTAAGTTGTTAAGATCTATATTAATGAAGAAAGGTGGAATAGTCTTGCCTATGATCTTGTATGACTTCTAAGAAGTTAAAGTAGAATCTTGCTTAAGTTATATGTGATGAGAAGTTAAAATTTAAAATGAAATATATTTTCAAGGCGCACACACACACACACTCAATTATGTTAATTGATTGTAAATAAGGCATGTTGATTAGTAACTTGTTATCATTGTAAGTATATCTACTTAATTGATGAAAATTTTGGTTATCATTAAGATAAACTTCTTCCAAAGACATTAGAACTTATTTTGATCATTTGAATTATTGAATTTTGCTTAGATGGGATTAGTTCTTGCTTGAGGATAAGCAAGAGTTTTAAGTTTGAGAATATTTATTTGATGCATAAGTTCATACATTTATCATAGTTAATTCTCTTTAAATCTTGATTTTCTTCGTTTAATTTTTTATATGAAAACGTCTTATGAAGTATATTTATATTTTATAGGTTAAAAGGGGGAAAAAAGAGCTCAAAAAGTGCAAAGGAACCTTTGTACGCCTATGAAAAAACTTGCATGGGTGTGCAACATTCAAATCAAACTTGTAGAAAGTTTATTAAGGCCTTATATAGCCATGCAGAAGGTTACAAGCCCATGCAACCATATGCATACAATGTTTTACATGGGCGTGCAACCCTAAAGATGTAATTTTGAGCTTCTTAATCCCTTCCAATTGCTTCCTCCTCTAACCTTTCAAGCTTCCCACTTAGGAACACTATCAAAACCATTATAAAAGGAAGTTTAGGTGCACAAATTTTGTCATTAAATAATCATCCAAAAAACTAAGAAATCGGTCAAAAGAAGAGGCAAAGCTTCAAGAAAAGGCTAAGGAGCATAAAAAAAAAATGATCAAAAGGCATTCAAGTAAGAGATTAAAGATGGATTCTATGGCTTCAAATACCTTTAGTTTGATTGTTTCTTCTTCTTTTTTTCATTATGAATTAATTTTCTTATAGCTAGGTTGTAAATGGACCTTGATTAACTTTTTTGTTCATTTAAACTAAGTTATTTTGCTTCTATTCATCATTATGTTAGCAATCACTATGAACTTCATGCTTATTAATTAAAAGGCCCTTAATCATACTTAGTTTTGTGAACCGATTATCAAGAGATGTTTTTCATAAAATGTACCTTCAATAATTCCCTTAATCTATTATTTGTTAGGAGATTTTAATAGGTTATTGCTATAATAAGGATCTTGCATTACTTGACAATAACATTATGTTTAACTATTGTGTTGAGAGATTTTTAGTTTAACATGTTCTTATATGTTAATTGATACTCGGGAGAGATTAATTAATTACTTAAGTGATCCAATAGTAACATTAGATAAATGAATCAAACAAATGGAAGATTAGAATCCACAAGTAGTTAGCAAGTAAAGTTGGGCCCCTAGCTAGCTTCTTCTATTGATTTTTTTTTCTTTGTAATTACTTTATTTATAATTTACTTATTTCCAATTCTTAGTTTAACCTTTTTGCACTCAGGATTTCTAGATAACACAAAGAATATGATGCTTAGTACTTGATCTTAATCCTTATGGAAATGATATTCATGTTTGAGTACACTATATTACTTATGACTTGTGCACTTGTAGCTCAAGGGTATTCTACACTAGCACACACTTGTCATCAGTATGGCCCTTTTATTTTTAAGGTTGCCCTTCTTTTCCTCTACTATCCACGCACTCTTCTTCATTAGGGCTAGAACATCTCCTACTAAATTATTAGGAAGTTCTCTTCCTTTTTTAACAATATCCTAAAGATCTACAATTTCAATATCTTAGAAGATTTCATCCTATTCTTCTACTAGCATAGTCATCAACCTTGAAGAATGGAGGCTTATGGATTGATTAAATTTCCCTTTTGACTTGCCATTGGATCTTTACTGTTTGCATTAAAGCTTGTTGAAGAGACTAGCTTTGATAACATTTGTTGTCCAAGATGTCTTAGAAAAGGGGAGACGTTGAATAGGGAAGTGGCAAGTTTTGAATCTTTTTCAAGAAGAGTGAAGAGAATCAATCATATAAAGACAAATTTTTATAAAGGTTTGGACCAAACCAAGCCTACGTCCTTTCCTCTAGATACACTAGAGATTTCCACCAACCAATAGTTTACAAGTGCTATTAAAAACCTTTACAAGTGAATTTGCACAGGCACCATTTAACCTTTTACAAGGTGAATTTTTAGGTACTGCCTAAAAGCCTTTACAATGTGAATTTCCATATACAACTAAAAGCCTTTCACAAATGGTTTATAGGCATTATTCAAACCTTAGCCTAAGATATTTTGTAGGTAATATCTTAAACCTTTCACAAATAATTGGTTTTAAACATTATATCTCCAACCTAGGAGTTTTCCTCACATAAGAAGTACAAGTAATTTTGAAGAAATACTCTCACATTAACCCTTTTACAAGTAAGAGGTTACTTTTTTGAATTGCTTGAGTGAGTTGGAAGTTGATGTCACTAAAGTAAGCAATGAAAATCTTCTTCTCTTTTTATAAAATAACTCTCATGAGCACTTGATGAAGACTTAGTTTAAACAACTAAAGTTTTCAACTCTTTTAATCACTATTTAAAGCTTAAAATCACTTGGAGTTTGTTTATTCTAGGTCTTTCAACTTCTATGCTTTAGAATTTCAAGCTTTCGGCCTTTATATAGGTGGGAAAAGAAAACTAGTTGGTAGATACATAATAAAAAGCTATCAGACTATCAATATAGCCATTGGAGTACACATTAATGATCATTGGCCTAATTCAATTGGCATTTGAAATTCAACGCCTAGTTGGTTTTGCTTCAATGACCATTGAGTGTCATAAATTTCTTTTTGTCTACAAATTTTGAGTTTGTATAATGCCCATTAAATTACATCTATACCTATTATGATTCTTGCAAATGTTGTTGGCTTCAGTTTATTAAGCTTGGCTACATGAATAGTTTCCTTGTAAATTCTCAATGGTCATTGAGGATATTCAATGCCCCATTAGAATATTAACCATCATTTAACTTAAGACAAAACTTAAATGCTTGTTGGATCTCACCCACACTCGTTGATTTCATCAGGGTGGTATCTGGGTCTCCCGTCACTGATTGGAAAAAATAAATGGGTTATTTTTTCTTTTGTCAGAGACAAGCTTTGGAAAAGATTGAGCGGTTGGCAATGCGGTTTCTCTCACAAGCAAGTAGAGAAGTGCTTATAAAATTAGTGGCGCAAGCGATTTCCTCATTTTGCATGAGTTTTCTTGATCCCGATCTCTGTGTGAGGAGCTTGAACGAATGATGAATTCATTATGGTGGGGTATGAAGCGAGGGGGTGGTAGGTCTATACACTAGTTTCGGTGGGATTTATTGAGTGAAAGGAAGGAGGAAGGGGTATGGGTTTTAGGAAACTTTATCAATTTAATCTTGCAATGTTGGGAAAGCAAGTTTGGAATCTTATTTTTGATCCTGATGCTCTATTTTCCACACTTATCAAAGCTAAAAATTTCCCTTCAGGGGACTTCTTAGATGCCCATCTGGGCAACAATCCAAGTTTTACTTGGAGAAGCATATGGTCTGCTAAGGGGATTCTCTTTAAGGGATGTCGTTGTCTTGTTGGAGATGGGATGAGCTTCAATTTGTGGCATGACCCCTGGTTAAATAGTGATGACGGTTTTACGATTAATACCACTGTTGGTGAGAGGCTGGAAAATTTAAGGATTGACGATTTATTAATCCCAGGGTCCAGAGATTGGGATGTCGAGAAAATCTTTGATCGGGATGTAAATGTATTTTAAATACTCCATTGCCTTGCATATTGCGTCCAGATAAGATTATTTGGCACTTTGGTCCGACTTGGCAATACAAGGTGAAAACTGGTTATAGCCTGGCTATGGAGGAAAGAACGGCTCGTGTAACATCTATTAGTATGCTTGACTAGATGAAGCTTTGGAAATTAGATTTGACGACTAGAATTAAAACCTTTGTGTGGAGACTGTGGTGAGTGTATCTCTCTTTGGGCTTCTTTCGCTCGTCCAAGGATGGTTTTAGATACAGCTTGCCTGTTTTGTAGACATTCTATCGAGGACTCTTTCATCTTTTTATAGATTGCCCTTTTGTTAAACAGGGTTGGCAGCAACTGGGTCTAGCACCATGGGCTGGGAACTATCCCTCATGTTCAGAGGTTTTCTTTGCTTTGCTGCAAGTGCTGCCTGCAAAGACTGTGTGATGCTAGTGTTATGCTGTGGGGTGTGTGGAAACAATCGCTTGTGGACTTCTGTTGATTTTTCAGCAGCTTAGTGTTTATCGAATAGCCTGAGTTTTTAGAACCAATGGCAGCAAGCTAAGGATCTTCTTCTTCCTAGGTCACAACATTAGAATCTAGTAACACCAAAATGGAATATGCCTCCTTATCCTTTTGTCAAGTGTATTGTGGATGCTGTAGTCTTTGGGCAAGACATGAAGATTGGTGTGGCGGCTGTCATTCGAAATTATAAAGGAGAGTTTGTTTCGTGCATGGCCCATGCAATTCTAGGAGTGTTTGCACCACATCTTGCTGAGGCATGTGCATTTAGGATAGCTTTGAATTGGGTTCTTGACCAGCAGTCATCATCAGTCATTTTCAAGCTGGATTCAAAGGTAGCGGTGGATGCTATGAGATGTTCTAAGTCAGATCAGTCAGAATTCGGTGCCATTATTCAACAGTGTCTTAGTTTGTTTTCTGCAAGGCTTGATTTTCAAGTTCGCTTTGTCAAAAGACAAGCTAAAATGGTGGCTCATACCTTAGCCAGAGCCTCATGTTCCCATGCTAATCTTACTTCTTTGGTTGATGTTCCTTCTTGTATTAAATGCCTCTTGCTGCAGGAGGGCTTGACTTTATCGTAATAAAACTGGCTTGTTCTTTTTTAAAAAAAAAAAATTTGAAATTTTATACAAATCAACGTTAGTCGCACCCTTGTGCTTTACGATGCTCTAGTCTGCCAAGTATTATATAATAATTCCTGCGTAGTTTAGTTCTTTCCCCTCTTAGCCTTCGCCCCTATTTTTTCAAAAGAAAAAATTTTTATTGAGATGAAATTTTAATTCATAATTACTACTATTCAGACAAACTCATTATCACATCTATATATACCAATAACATGTGCGATGCATGTAATTTTTTATTCTCAATCTATTGAAAATATATACATGAATATCATTTTTTGGTATTTTAGGGTTGCTACCGGTATATTTTACTAGTGACAAATATTTTTTCTACTCATTTTGTTTATTTTATCTAATAAAATAGGTTATTTCACCATATTTGTTCATTTTTATTTTGTTTATCTCTCCTTGGAGAGTTTTTGTTTTAAATTTATTATTTTATCTCTCTTAGTGAGACTTTTTTTTTTTTTTAAAGCTTTAGTAGTTTGAGATTGATTATTTAGTAATATATAACAGTATATTATTGAATATTATCTTTCAAATTTGTTATGTCATATATTATGAATTATAGGCCACATCACGTTATCTCTCTTCATATGGTGGGGATCTTTATAATTGATAAATATGTAGAATTATTGAAGAAGATTTATTATGAAAATAGAATCATTATTTCGAAACTGCACCAATGTATAATTATTAGTAGTATTGAAGATTGAAATTTGTAGTACTTTATATCATAAGATTTGTTTTTAACAAATATCATGTGACTATTTATAAATGAAATATTTTATGTTATTCTTAAAAAAAAATACATGAATAGCAATTTGTATTTTCTTTGTTGGATTTTTAAACTAGTTTCTCATGATATCAGCCATGTAAATTATTATTAGAATAAGTTTTTAACATTTAAATTATAATTTAATTCAATTGTTTTAAGTTATAAGTTTGAACATGTCAATATCTAATTGAGCAAAAAATATTATAGCTTTTATACATCTTATAATACAAAATTTAAAATAGAATTGAATAGATAAAATTTTAAGCGTTGCGGGGTTTTGTGAACAAGAATCAAAATGGGAGAGATAGAGTGCAACATGGAACAATTCTAATTTTAAACACCAGTGTGGACAGTATTTTAGGAACTGATGTAGCGAGCTGAGAGAAATTATATTTAAAAACTAACATGCTCTAAGAACTATGAGCATTACTTTAAAAGACAGGTTAATATTTTTTCTATTTATTATTTTTTTACTTTTAAATTATTCAAAATTACATTATATATAACATATAATATCTTATTCAGAGAATGGCATTTTAATATCTTTGTTCAAAAAGGAATTCTAATATTAATATGGACGCTAATATTAAAATAGAAGAAAATCAAAATTATAATAATAATGTTGTATTTTGTAATCTCCCTGTTTCATTCTCTCTCTCACACACACGTATACCCATTGTTGGATATTAATCAGAGGAATTGAATAATAATTTTTACTGCCAACCATTTGAGATATGATACTTTATTCATCAATTTTCAGTCAAATTAGAGATTAATATTTTGACCTTTTATCCATAATACACCCATTATAAGAATCTTTCTATTTATGACGTGCTTTTTGTTTTCAGATTGGCTAGGAGTGAGTTGATAAGAGGTCTTGATTCAGTAACAAATCATTATTTTCTTAAAATGGAGGTATTTCCTTAAACATTGTTCTTGATGGATGAATATTTAATGTACCCTGAATTTCCCGTCTCCAGTTACTTGTCTATTGAGTTGATTTTCAGTGGGAGAGGAAAACAAGAGAGTTACCTGTATTTTGTCCTACCCATTCTTGGTTGAAAAAGATATTTAGGTGAAGGGTGATGCCCATCGAAGTGAACTGTTGCCTTGTCACAACATTATTGTCAGGCCTCACTGCACACCAAGAAAAAAATGCTGAAATTTCCTAAAATTTTCTAATTATATTTTTTTGATTGATTATATATCCATTTAAATGTCATAATTATTTTACATTTATATCGAAACTCTAGAAAGATGAACCGGTAATTTTTTTAAGCTTTCAAGTATGAAAATTGCTACTTGGCATGATACTGTGCATGAATTCAATTCGATTGTGGACAAGAATTCATGCATCTTTGGTATGCAAAAAATATTGCAAGATGGTCAGTCTTTTATTTTTATTCATTTTAGATTATTGACTTCTCTTGTTAGAAAAAATATTTAATTTTTTTAAATTACTAACTTTTCTAATTTGAAAAATACTTACAAAAATCACACAAAATTTTTAAATTTTGGTTTAGTTTTTGATATGGTGTGATGTATGTAGGCAAAAAGTCAATGAGCCAATCTAAGTTGTATGCAAGTATTATTTAATCAATAATTTCTGGAGCTGTGTGGATCAACTGCGTTAGTAATTTCCAGTTTTTAGCAATCATAAGTCCAAATTAAGAGTTAAATCTTAATTTAGCCCAAAAATTAATCATGACCTTAATTAGTTATTAGCAACAATTTTTGGGGCCCTCCTAATATATTAGACACATTTATATAATACAAAAAGAGTTGAATTCCAACACACACACACACACAAAGAGTTGAACTTGTCATCAACAGTGTTTTGGTCAAACAAAATATCTGCAATTTGAAACAATTTTCTACTTCCACCTTTTCCAGACGCCATTGACTTTTAGCTTCATCAAATAGCCATATCACAGGCATAAGAAAATGCAATCTCTTGTAAGCACACGTGCGTTGTGTTAGATAACGTTAGTTCATAGGGTAAAGGTGTGTCACCTAATAACATAATGAGTTGATGACTTCAAAATGCAAATGGGCAAACTGAATAGCTATTCTTTTAACTCAGTACATGTGTGTTTGCTGTGCCAAGCATCATTCTCCTGTTCAAGAAGAATATCATTTTGACGCAGTGTAAGAAAATCAAAGACAAACAACTAGAGTTTCAGTGAATAAAACATGTCATTAACTGTCTCTAAAATGTAAAACTGAGGTTTAAATAGACTTTAAACGTAAAATTACAAAATAGGACGATTTACCAAAAATGTCAAAATTAAGCAAATCAACATCAAAATAATGTTTTAATCAAAATAGGAAATTCAGAACAAACGAAATTCAGAACAAACAACATTCAAAATGGAATTTTCTATTAAAAATTATAATCAAAATAAAAATTACCAAAAATAGAAAAATCATGTTTTCCAAGGCCTAAACAGCTAAATTTGGATGAAAAGTGACGAATATCACAACTAAAGGTTATGAGTTTCAATCGTTGAGTCTTTTTCAATCGAACCATCGTCTTTCCGAAAACTGCTCCAAACTAGTAGAAATCACAAAATTACAAACTTTCTTCCCTTTATTCCTTTCCAATTTCTTCAAATAAGTTTCTGCCTCTGCTTCCACGTCACATTTAGACTCCACCCAGAACTTTGGAATCCTAAAGACAATCAATTTTGCTCTTTGATAGCCCATCTAGGACTATCAGTCATCAATGTGTCGCACAAGTAAAAACTCATCCTTCCACTTGTGTGAAAATTGAAAGTAGCTAAACAATTAGATCATGCAATGAAGGCATTCACGTGGGTTTACTACCAATATTTTTTTTTTTAAAGGTATTTACTTTTTCATTTTGAAAGTGTGGTCATGATCGATTAGACAGTAACTATATGAATACCCAAATTTCGCTCGTTCAAGATCATCATTACAATAAAGACTATTGGGACAAATACAAAATCTGTATCATATATGATTTAGATGCTTTTCTACAGCATTGTTTTCTTAACTGAGAATATCAGAATAAATTCATTAATTTCCCATTTGTATATGATAGAAAAAGTATAGGGAGCAAAAATAGATGTAAAATAAATATACAAATAAGCTATATAATCTATTGCTATATTACCAACAAAGGAATAAATGGTGCAGAATTTCTGACTAAAGGAAGGTCAAACAAGAGAAACATATGGCCTGAGACTAAAAGCTACTACTTGTTTTTTTCATATTGTATAAGTTCAACGTTGCGCATGAATGGATACTGCTGGAGGCTGGTGAACACCATACCTCAAAACATTCATACAAGAAAGAAGAAAAACACTTGAAATTTTTAGGTGATGTGCTTCAAATGACTTCGCTTCAATAACTATTTATACTATTCAAAAGATATAACTCATATAGATTCAATTTATGTCAACAAAAGAAACTCAGACATGAATTCAACACTTAATAAATTCATAACTTCATATGAAACTTACAACATAATGACACATGCGAAACTTATCAAACATAAATGTTTTCCTTATAACTGAAGTTCAAGTTAATACTTCTCAAAACTAACAGAGTCCTGGAAATACATTTCCACTTTCTTTAATTTTGGTGTTCTCATTAATCCATGCAAGAGAAAATCTTCAACTCATTACATTTAACAAACTTGAATTACTATAATAATGGCAATTCAAGAGCATCTGGAAGGTTTTTATCCTCTTCATCTTCTTACACCTTTCAAGTTCCAATGCACATAATTTACTATAGCCACCATATGGTTGTTGGTCACGTCATATGCTTTCAAGTTATTCTCGTCATTCAACGTCCAAACATCTGAATAAACTAAAAAAGTCATATTATAATTTGATAATAAGATCATGACATTGATAAATAAGATGTGAAATATGAACTATTACTATACTGACGGTAATATAACTATTAAAATATTGAAAAGAAGTAAGACCAGTTATTGTCACATAAATATTGTTTTTTTCTTTTACAAAAATGGTTTGCCTGAAACAGAAATTCATTGATAGATAACATATGAATTGCTATTCCCATATTAAAAATATTAAAATTTCATTGATAAAGAGGCCTGCATCAATGTCTTATATTACTTTAGTAACTCATGCCATCAATAGACATATGAACTAATAATGACGTTAAAAATTATTCGAACATCATATTAAAGAGGAACAAGAAGTCCACCAATCAACAGCAACACTACTATTATAGTGACGCATTTTAATATTTTTAATAAAATAGTATTTTAATATGAGAATGATTTCAATTATTAATTCATATTGTATCCTTTGATAAGTAATAGAGAAAATGACAAGTATTGTTAAGAGTTACATGAACAGTAATATAGTCTCTAAATTGTACTTAGATATATTTTTTTAGCTTAATATTAGTGTAGACAATTAATCACATATTTACAGAAAATGAATGAAAATGTTATTGTAAGGACAGAATAAATAATATGAATATTATATGTTTAAAAAAATTAAAGCGTTTAATATGAAGTTTGGACATTTGGAATAACAATATGCAAGTACAGGAAATGAATGAAGAAAGATAAAAATGAATTCATGTAAATACATCAAAAGAATGAAAAGTGATATAATTACATAATGATTTTATAAAAGAAAAATAACAACAAAAAATGGAGAGCCAACGAATTTAAGTTCATCTCTTTTCTAAAGTAGCTTATATTTAGAAGAGGAGGGAAACAGTGGGGATAATGAGGAATTGACAATCTTTCCAATCTCTGCAATGATCCCAACGTTATGACCATGCTATGCAACAAACAACTTGTATATAATCCAAATAATAATACTATGAGAATGTGAATTGTCAATTTGATGAATTGAATGATCCTCTACTTTCCAATTTCATTAATTTTGATGCTTTTATGTTATTGCCAATTTATAAGGATCTCAAGCGGGAATTAGGGATTCGATCGTACCTGTTCCTTCATAATGGCATTAAGATCTCCCCTATGGAGACCATCAATTTTCACATTTTGTAGCTTTGGCGTACTCAATAATCCGTAAGAGAGTCTTCATCCCATCGGAATCAACAAATTCCAATTCTTCTAATAATGGCAATTGAAGAGCACAACTCCCACCGTAGAAACTTGTAAGCTTGTGTAATTTTTGCAATGTCAAAACCCGTAGTTGAGGGAATGCAATTCTGTCCGTAGTTCCTTCTTGTTCTTCTTCATCCTTTTTTGCAACAATTTCCTCCATTCTCTTACTGTGCGAAATATGTATCATTTGTAGATTTTGGAAAAGTTTTGCCATTCCAGGTAAGAAGACATTTACCAAATTGTCAGTCTTTTATTTTCAATTTTTGCAGGTTTTGAAGGACAGTGATTTCTGGTGGAATCTTGAACCATACATGCTTTAGATTTGGCAAACTGTTTAAAGAGACCTTGAATGCTCCACCAATAGCATGGTATGCGTCCAGAGCCCACCCCTCAAATGAAAATATCACTTCCAATGCATCACAATTTGAGACAACAAGACTCTGCAACCCTTCAATGAAATTGGACGGAAATGCAGCACAGGTTGTGGCGTGGTCATTCATATGGCTAACAAAGAGGTCCTTGTCATTGGCCTTCCAACTCAATAAATTGTGTTGGTAAAATGACTTCAAATAATAATTTTACAATCTTAAACATGAAAGGGCATTATGAAAAGTCTTATAATAATTTTAAACAACTGAGGTTATTATATATCAATTATTCCAAGCAGATTATATATTTCATCTTCTATTTCTTTTGCTTTATAAATTAATTGCAACTAGTTACCATATATTATGATGAGCTGTAAGAGCAACCCTCTAAATTTGACTTATGCTCAATATTTTTACTCATTTCTGCTGGGCCTGGAATATTTCCACAAAATGTTTTCGTTTTGGGACAATTATACACCCATATATCTTTTAGTGAGGGGCAATGAAGGGAAATATGATTGTCGGAACAAAAAGCCATCAAATTTGGTAGATTTCGGAGTTAGACGTCAACTAGATTAGGAAAATGTATGATGCTTGTTCCCTTGTTTTCTTCTTCTTTTTCTTCTGCAACAGTATATTTCATCTGCTTACAATCAGCAATACATAGTCATTAAAGCTGCACTAATCCTGCAGCTACAGTGGATGAAAAAACCAACTTTTAGCAAACCACATCCATCTAATTGAAGCATTTGCAAATTTGACAGTTGCAGCCAATATGATGGATAGAGTTGAGGCAAATTCTCGACCACAGTCCTCTTATTCGTTTGAGAAGCACTTGAATGCTTGATGACCTATGTAATACAATATTTGCATGAGATGTTAGCCAAATAGTTTAAACAATTTTATCCAGCTTATCTAGTGTCTCATCTTTGTTTTGAAATTGCATTTTTAAAATTTAGGTCAATACGAAAAAATTTTTAAAATTGCACTTGTTTTCAAATTATTTCAATAAAAATAATTTAAAATTTTAGGTAATATTTTTTATATAATATTTCAAAAGATATTGGTGATACTTTATTATATTGCATAATTTATTTATCATCTTACATAATTTTATCTTGAAAACTATTGTACAAAACAATAGAATATTTACCTCTACTTTCACTAAATATGTATGTTATTTGTCAGCAAGAAGAGATATTTTCTGCCAATTTTTACAAACTGAGAAAATCAAAATATCAAAAAATATTTGCTCACCAGAATGGAAAGTCAACAGTGCCAAACGATGTTCGAAAGGAAAGGGAGATTTTTTTTTTATGTTGGATTAGGTTTAGAGAGATGAAGAAGTAAGAAAAGAAAAATAGATTTTAAGATTTAAACTTAAGTGAAAATATTTATATGATAAAATGAATATGCAATTATTGTAGCTTCCCACAACATTACCAATACCATAAATATTATAATTCGTTTCATATTTAATTATTGTTAGCAATACGAGATATTTTGTACCAACTTTTACAAATTTAGAAAATCATGACCAAATGTTAAAATTAAATAATTTTAAGATTTTGGTCTACATAATAGTATTGGGCTCAATTCCAACTCAAAATTTATTTTATTTGTATAAATTTTTACATTTGACATAGTACAAAACGAAATGAATTTTGTATTTGATTTAATTATATAATTTAATAAAATATTTCATTTTTATAAAAATATCTTTTTTATTTTTTATAAATGTAGAATGAAGAAAGAGGAAATATATAGTTTAATCATAATAAGTAAAATATATACATATATTTTGATCATCGTTTGTTTGTCTAAGACTATAAACAACATATCTCATATGTTACCAATGGCTTTGTAGTGGCATCATCACTTATATTATTAGGAACCTCAACAACTGTGTTATCCATCTCTATGCACAAACCAACTAAATTTGGAAGCTTTCTCAATCTCAAATATGCTAAATTAGGGAAAAAAAAAAAATCTCATCAGTTGATATCTTCTTATCAGTTCCTTCCTTTCTGAAAAACACTCCCTCCATTTCTTGGCGCAATGTCACTTCTAGTCGTTGAAGTTGTCTCAGTTCTCTTACAATGAGAAACGTAAAGAGGTATTTTAACTTACCATATGATTCCACTCTTATCTGTCTTAAATTGCTAGAACTTGGAAGGTGATTGAGATTCCTCTGCAGAAATACGTCATGCCATATTTCTTTCAAATTAGGTAGCCCAATGAGACCAAGTTCTGACAATTGAGGGAAGCCAATATGTGAATCAGATTCCACTGCATCAATTATGTATTCTAGATCCCAACATTTAGAGATAAATATCCCCTTCATGCATGAAAAACCCTCATCTTCTAGCTCAAAGAGAACACTCTTCAAATTGTTTACTCTCAAACCCAAGTCTTCAGTTTTCCTCAACAACATACCGATTCCACTTTCTTTCATATCACTTGCATCACCTTCAAGCTTCAAGATATTCATTGCATCGTTGCTATCAGATCTCCAATAACTATTTATACCTACAACAATGTTAAATTTTTTTAGATTTTTTCAGAGATCAAAGCTTTGGGCAAATTTGAGGCTTTTCATACAACTTCTAATCCAGTTATATTATCAGGATAGTTAAGTTCGTTGAGGCTTGCTTGGTTCTTTTTATCCTAATTTTGGAAGGAGGGACTCACATACAACTCTTCCAGTGTTAATAGTCTGAATAATAAACCTGAGGGAATGTACTCAAGGTTTTCCACTTCCCTTAAATCCAAGATCCTTAAGTTTCTCAGTTGTCCCATTTCTCTTGGCATCTCCTCTAACTGATCATTACCAATTTCAAGGATCTCTAATCTCACTAGGGCTCCTATCATTGATATGCCTTTTGCCTTAAAATTCATGGCAAGCAAGGTTCAAAATTCTTCAACACAACAAGTGACTGAGGCAGTGATGGGATGTCCAAACATAGGACTTTGAGATCTTTCATTCCTTTAAAAAAGTTGTTTGGAAGGCTTGGAAGGCTTGGCGACTTATCACCATATGAAAGTTGTAAAAGTTCAAGCTTTGGACACTCTAAATAATCAGGGAGCTCATTAATTTTTTCATAAAGTAGTGAAATTGCAGTGCAATGTTTGTATCTATTTGTGTTTGGCCACTCTTTCATAACCACATCATGCCTTACTAAATATGCATGCTTATCATTAGAGGCTATCAATAGTGCGACATCACAAATAAGATCATGCATTTTGACAGATTCACATTTATCTTTATCACCGTCAAGCAATAAAAATGAGTTATTGTGGATTTGATGGAATTGTGGACAACCAAAGTGGAAAATATATTGAATAATTGAAGGCCCCATATAGGCATTGTGTATTATGATTTCTTGCAGGAATTAGACTGGTTTTACGTGAAACATAATTCAATTTATAAGGAAAATTTTAATGGATTTTTGGTAGATTAATTACTTTTTAATAGAAGTATAAGTGAATAGAATTATTAGAAATGAGAGTAGAATTAGATAAGAATTATAAGGAGGTAAATGAAATTGATTTCTAAATTATATTTATATATAAGATTATAAGGTGAATAGCTAGAGTAGCTGTTGGAATCATAATTAGCAATCAGAGAGAAAAGTAGTCAGTTTTTGTCCTGCAATCCAGGTGAGTGGATAAACTTTTAATAAGTATTTTATTTTAAAGTAATATATTTGTATGTATGCTTTGGATTGATTTGTGATTTTAATATCAGTTTTTAGAATTATTTTATGTGATGATTATTTTGATATTAAAACTTAGTGAGTGAATAAATATGTTTTGGACAAATTTTAAATTAAACTACCATTTTTAGAATTATTTTATGAACGATTATGCTTATACTAAATTTTGGTGAATTGATGCATTTAGAATATTATAGATTTTTAATTAATTATATTAATGTATGATTTTGGATATGTTTCTTTTAGATTATTTTTTTTTATAAGAGACTATAAATGAAATTATTTTGTATTGAGATTGATACATAGAAAGATATTTTAGATTTATTAAATACTAGTATGTTCTACCATGATTTTGAGTTAAAAAGTTATTTTGGATTTTATTATGTGAAAATAAAAGTTTAAATGCACTCATAATATGAGCATATTAAACCGTGATGATCGGTGATATGATTATTACTGTCTATATCGACAGCGCGTGATATGTGGTTCGGGTATAATTGACCCTACGCTCACTCCCTAATTCTCTACAATTGGGTGTTCCACTAACTTCAAATGGTGTTTCTAAACTTACACTTAACTTTTACACTTGTGTTTTCAAGGCTCACACAACAACCTTTACACTATGTGTTTTTAAGGCTCACACAATAACCTTTACACTATGTGTTTTTAAGGCTCCCACAACAATCTTTCTTTAGTGTTTTTACAAGCTCACACTACAACCTTTTATAAATGGTGTTTATGCTCACATCAAACAATCACTTAAAGAATAGAAAAGATTGAGTAGCAAAATTGCAAGAGTTTGGGTTACAAATTAATGAATTCTCTCACATTTACATCTGTTTGGTGAGGTATTTATAGTCTTTACCCACCAAAGAAACGTTGCAATAAAACTAGTAGCAAATCTCTAAAGTATACTAGGCAGATTTTGCATTAAATGTTTGTCAGGCTTCATTCGCGGTTGCAATTTTCTAATTTCCATACGGGAGCCAAAAATTGCGGTGAAAATCCCTGTTTGTGTCTAACGGCTAGTCCATGTGTCATCTTCTTATTAGTTCACTAGGAAAATATAGTTGTTGCCTTTCACCTGCTCACAAAAGTAGTGGTCGTAATTTTTATTGTACAGGGCATGACTTAAGATGCAAATTTATTTGTCAAAATGTTCATCTTCTTCTTCATGAATCGCAGTCGCTACCCACAAGTTGTCATCATGATTTGTGTCTTCTAACGGTCACTTGGGACACTTGTCATGCTATGATTGTGGACTTGATTCCCTTTTAAGTTTCTTTGAAATTTGCGATCATGACTGAGACATGACACACACCGTGAATTTGTTTGTGACTTTGACAGTCCCTTCTTTGGATGAATTGCAGCAAAGAAGTGGCCAATGAATTCGCCTGTCCAATTTTCAACCTATCTTAAGCTAAGTCGTGATCTCAATATTTGAGCTTGCAGTCACGAATTAGGAAACACTTTGTTTTCTTTAGAGATTATGAACTTCATTCAACTTTCAATTTAGAGACTAACTAAAAACTGTAAAACAACACTTAATTGAAACATTAGAATTGATCAATCTCCTTTGTCAAGATCAAAAGAGATCCAAGACTTAGGATTAACCATCCTAGTCCAACAAATTGTAATGTTATGGATGTTATGTGATTGATAAGAGGCATTA
Source organism: Omphalea diandra (assembly GCA_949677035.1). NCBI lineage: Eukaryota > Viridiplantae > Streptophyta > Magnoliopsida > Malpighiales > Euphorbiaceae > Omphalea > Omphalea diandra. The sequence goes on along the minus strand of CATIWR010074617.1, from coordinate 13,176 downwards.
GAAACATGTTTAGGACTTTTAATTGGACTAATAAATAACAAGGCTAAAATGGTAATTATAAACTAAAGATGCTCAATGGTTGGATCCCTGAATTTGGGTGGTTTGAGGATGTCTAACCTCTTTTCCACATCGTACTGTGATAGGGTGAAGATGGATTCAGCCTTCTAAATGACTTAGAAAAGCTTAGAATTTATCCTTGTCGAGATTATTGTCCTGATCAAAATTGGGTGTTAATGGAATGATTGACTAAGGATGGTACCAGTGTATTGTCCTACCTTAGTCCCTTATTGACCTATTAAGTATAAAGAGCTTCTACCTTTTAAAAGGCCTCTTAAAGGATCCCTCGATGATCTTATAAGCGTGCCACTTGCTAGGTTTGTACCAATGTATATCCTTCATCCTTACGATCCCCTAATGATCCTATAAGTATGCCACTTGCTAAGGTTGAACCAATGTATAACCCCTATCTTCTCGATCCTCATTGATCAATCAAAGGTGGGAGTTGTAAGCAAAATTCCATTATTTTAAATGCAATCCCAAAATTGAGACACTTACACATATAATTTAACATAACTCTCTTCCACATATAATACTAACATATTCTTCATTATTAAACCTCTAATACCATTATTCAAGCATGTTCATTAATTAATATTTCTTACATATGCATATTTATGCATCATAACTTACACTTACTTTCTACTTTTGACTTAACTTCTTTTGCATTCATATGTCATAATTATCATTTTTAAATCATATCATATCATAATTAATCATCATTGTATCATTGACATCATCACCATTTCATCAAATTTGGCCCCATTATGCTTATCACTTAAGGAAATGAGTCTTTATTTATGAGAAACCCCTTAAGAACCAAGTTTTGAGCCTTACAAATTGCCACTCCTTACATAATTTATCTTCAAATTCTTATACCATTAATGCCTAACTTCCTTTTCTACTTATACTTATCATTCTTGAATCATAAATAAATAAATAATGAATCATTTATGCATTAATGACTTAGGATAGATAATAAAAGATGTATTGTATGAAAAAGATTATAAATGAAAGCATAAAATACCATTATGTAGAATGTGTGGTTAGCTTATAAAGTCATAAGAGTCCTAAGAACCTCTCCAAACCTACCCTAAAATGTACCAAGAGCAATATAAATGACAATCCTAGCTAAGAAAAGGGCCATGATGCATGCTAAAGTAAGAAGATGAGCAACATATCACAGTATAAGGAAAAATTGAATGGACAAAGTAATAAATTAGGATCCTTGGTGCTTGAAATCTCTTCCAATTAGAGCTTTTCATAATCTACATTATGGGAATGGTGTGAGGATCAAGTTAGCAAAGTGAAAGGTTGACCAAACCCCCTCTAAGATATGAAACATAAAGTAGCAAAATAATCAAGTAAAATACTATAAATAACCATGAAATCAAATGGAATTAGGAGGTCATTAGCTTTGTGGCTTCTCCATTACCTTCCTTCAAACTTATAGATAAAATGGTAAGAAAAAAGAGACAAACATAACTTAAAACATGCTAGAACCCACTAAATCTCATTTATTTATGGAATATGGCTTAAAAATGTTGAATGGAGATCATTGGTTGCTATAACCTACCTCATTCCACCCCTTATTAAGCTAAAAAATGAGAAAGAAGACTAAAAACACGAAGAAAACTATGAAGAATGCACTAGTAAGGTTGTTTCAGGCATAATATCAAAAAAGGGAAGAGAAAGGAAGGGGAAGAAGAGGGAGGGGGAGAGGGGGGCAAAGGCATAGTCTGGCTTGGGAGTTAGCTCTTGGCCCTCAGAGGCAATAAAAGTGATAGAATCTCTATAAAATGCAAAGAAAATAATGATAATAAACTTGGCCTTTTACGTTGCATCTCTTAGGCTAGTGTAAGGGTTTTTTGATTCTGTAATAATGGGCTCTAAGGTTTGAGTTTTTAATTTGGTAGAATTTTCCTAAAGTCTCTCTCTTGCCTCCCCTATATAGGGTATTTACAAAGAGAAAAGGTTGCATTTATTGTTTATGGCATGGATTGCACCCTATCCATTCCTTAGCCTATTTCTATAGATAAAATTAATAAGTATTCTAGAGTTTAGGATTTCAAAATTTTTTATAGACCACTAGTTGTTTATACAACCATTTGAGCTTTATTGGTCACTTTTCTAAAATCTTCTTACTTCTAAGCTTATTAGAGGTTTTTATATAGACCATGCATATACCTCTCAAATTGGTTGTATAATAAACTAAGTTGGCTATACAAACCTCTCTCACAATCTCACCTTAGGCTCCCTTAGTTTAGGTTTTTAAGGGATAAGTTCAATTCAAGATTTGTCCAATTTCTTACCCTTTCTTAGGCATTATTTCCTTCATCCTTTTGGGGATGGATTCAATCAGCTTATCATCATTGGGCTCACCTATAAGCAATCCCAAATTTAGAGCTCACAGTTATCCTATTTCATGGTATTAGAATTCCTACATAAGCTTATAGGTTTAAAGGATTGCTATAGTAGATGGCTCACATATACTTAGCAGACGATTTTCATATACCTTCCACTTGACATATTCAAAGATACTTGGCTTAGAAGTGATAAGCTCTCCACATAATTTCCTAAGACTGAATAGAGCTTAAGTCTCAAATTTGGAGAACTTATCAATTATATATGTTGCTTAATTATATTAAATGCAGTGGATAATTGATCAATAGAAGAAAAGTTGTAAAAGTGAACTAGAGATATTGTTGCATAAAGTCAATTCTATTAGTCTCTAATAGAGTTGCCATTATGAGCTCCTTAAATGTTTGTTCAAATAAAAGAAATCTTGCGTGCAACTTTTAACATTTTATTTATGATCAAGTTATCGAGAAGATGTGGGGTCATATTTTTATACTACCTTAGATAATGGCAAGCAAGAGAATCATTAAGGGATCCAAGGATAGGCCTCTTGATTGATAGGGGCCTATATGAGGAATCAAGTGGTCAATGGGGGACCTAAAGGGGTAACACTTTGGTGGTGCCCTAGATACTTGGCTAGAGTTGCCATCTGACTTTAATTAGAGTAAAATACTAGACGATGATGGGTTTTGGTCTAAATAAGTCAACTAGAAAGCCTAACATGTGTTTATCTCATTAGAAATTGAGTTCAAAAATTGGTTATAACTTGGGGAAGAGGTTATAAGGGATTTATGTGTCACTTAAGGATATTGCATGAATAATAACCCTCACAACCTTATTGATGAGATGGCTAAGTCATCATCATGAGACACTCTTCATGCATGTAAGAATAGTATATGATATACACATATGAACATGTCTCCTTTTAATGCCAAAAGATTGCTTAAATGCTCATTCAAAGAATATGTACCACATTCATAATATGAACAATGCCCTAAAAGGGTGTGTGCGTATGTATGTACGTGTGTATAGAGGAATAAATGTAAATTAGATATGCATCAATAAGGGTAGAATATAGGGCAAGGTCGTGGTTTGGTGTCCAAAACCTCACCTAAATAGCTCCTACTTATAACCAATAGATCAAAGGTATATAAGAGATGCATTCTTAACCATTAAAGAGGCTAGGATATACCTGTGTGTATGTGATGACAAAACAAGTCACATGTAATAAATGGATAAAATGTAAAGGAAGTATAAAGGGTCATGGGTGTTCATAAGCTCCCCCTAATAATATTTCTTTACTACCAACACCATAAAGATGGTGAGAAGCTAATTTAGCCATGAGGAAAGGCCAATAAACACTTTTAAAAGATTGTGTATGAACATAATGGAAATAAGATGGAATACATCGAGTAAAAAAAAAAAAAAAACAAAATGGAATCTCGAGGTCATTAGCCTCAAAGCCTCTCCCCATCACTTTTCAGTCACTCACAAACATAAAGGAAACAAAGAAAGTGAGAACTAAGTCATGAACAAGGCTAGGAAAACCCCTTTAAAAATAATATTTAAACATAATATATGGCCAAACATGAGGATTAGAGGTCTTCCATTATTACAACCTACCTTATTCCATATATTTTGAAGTTTAAAATAAAAAAAGAAAGAAGCTAAAAATCAAGGAAGGAGAAAGAGGCATTACTATGAATAATGCATATGACTAGTGGCAGTAGTCTGTGTAAACCATAAAGATGTTTATATAAATAATAAGACAACTTCTAGGTCTACTATTGGCAAAAAACTCTAAAGAAGAAATAGGCCGAGAAAAGGGTTAGAAAGGGGGGAAAAGGAGTGGAATAGCCTAGAGGTTAGCTTATGACCTTTAGAGGCACCTTAAATGGTATTATTCTTTAAAATGCAAAAGAAGGCTATATTTAGTCTTTTTACGATGAACCTTGATTATAAATGAATGGCTATTGGGTTTTCTACGTGTATGGGGGTTTATCTATTATGTGATTGTCTAATTTGGAAACAATTCTTTAGGAAAAATTAACCTCTTTTCAACTCTTGAGACATAGGGTATTTATAAAGAGAAATGAATCTATGTGTGCAACACAACATAGATTACACCTTATTCTTACACCTTCCTCTCTCTGTATGGAGAAGTTTACTAAATATTCTAGAATTTGAGATTTTAAAGTTGTATGTAAAGCTAAGAGATTATTTTTATAGACAACCACTTAGTTATACAACCAATTGAGCTATGTCATCATTTCAAAAGGTTCACTCTATTTGGCATGTAATGAGATGTTTGTGCAATCATCTAAGTTGGTTGTATAGTCATCTAAATTGTTGATAAACAAATTGTAAAAATTCAAAAATAAAGCTTTTAGGTTTAGGTGTTTGTGGGATAGGATTTATTCAAAGTTTTTTTTTGAAGCTTTTCCCCTTTTAAGCATTGTTCTCTTCATCTTTTTTAGGATGAATTTAATAAGATTCTTATTATCAGGCTAGCACTTGGGTATATCTAAAACCTAGTGCTCATACCACCACTCTTAGAAAATGCTCTATGGGATTTTCATCCCTTTTACTATAAAAAATCCCTCGTGGAATATCATTGTTCTTGGTATGAGTCTTTTCCTTCCTTTAAGTAAGGATGATCCCATTATGGAAGACTTCCTATCAGACTCATAGGATCCATATGATTATTTTGAAAAAGCTTTCATCCATAATGATGATTCAGATTATTAACCTTTAACATGTCCCCATCATATGAGCCCATCAACAAGTGATGACAACTAAAATCTTTATTTGTAACACAATGGATGTACTTAAAGTAAAATTATGTTGTGTACAATAGAGCCATTGTAAAAAGAATCAATAATGACGACTTTTGTTTTTGTAGCTTTACCTTTACATCTCATTATAAGCTTTAATCTTATTTGTAATCTTATCTTTATGCTTTTGTCCTTTTATATAAAGAGTTCATGTAATTAGTTGAAGTAGAACCCCTAAAAAACACCTACTCCTTATGGAATAAAAATTATGAGTTTCTAAATCCTTTTTATGCCTAAAGCTTCTCTTTTATATCTTGTTCATATATATCTTTACGTATTATTGAATGCTTTGTCCCTATCCTTAATAGGATTCTAGACATTAAAAATCATTATAGATCAATGATCCTGTTGTCTCTATTTGATCTTAACTAACTTATAGTCTGAAAGGATAAATATCTTAAAGTGACTTTTGAAGCACAAAAGTCTTACATAGTGTTGGTCATATATGATCACATCTTATGTTAAAATGAGTGGACCATAAAATTATTACTTAATCCATTCAGTTAAATTTTCTACTTACCATATTAAGTGATTTTCTTTAAAATTAAATATTTAATAAAAAAGTGTTATCATATGCACTTAAATAATATGTTTTTTTTTCAAGAATAACTTAATTCTCATTTTCATTTTCAAATGAACTTTTTATAGAATTTATTTTACAAAAAGAATTTCTATATTTGGTATACTACAAAATAAACGTAAACTTCATTTTAAATGAAATAAAATTTATGTTTTCTTTAAATATAGAATTTAATAAAATATTTTATTTTTATAAAAAGATTGTTATGTTATTTTTTATATAAAAATAAATAACAAAAGTAGAGGAGAGAGAGAGAGAGAGAAGAGAGAGAGTAGAAGAGAAAAAGGATGAAAAAAGTGAAAAAATATTTTAATTAAGAGTTTTTTATTAAGATGAAAAAAATTTATAACATTGAAAATTATATCAAATTTGATAAAATTTAATTTAGTTATGACAAATTTCAAGGATATAAAATGAAAATTTAAATAAATTTGTATCTATAACGAACACATAAATTTTAGATTTATAAATAAATTTCATAAAATGATAAAATTTATTTATATTAATACATTCTTAAAATGTTAAGAAATTAATTTAATTGATAGATTTCAAATGAAATATTTTAAAAAAACTATGAATTTAAGTTAAATTCATCATTTGATAAATAAAAAAATATCAAAATTTATATATTTTGTAAAATTCACCATTCTCCAAAATTTTTTATTTTGAGAATTTTTATTTTTTTACCTAAAAGCGAGAAATTTCAAATCCATCACTTTTAATAAATGATAAATTATTATAATATTTTTTAATTCAAAATTATAGTAACAATTCATAAATTTTATGTTCAAATCAAATAATAAAAATTTCAAAACCTATTGTTTTTACTAATAAATTTTAAACACTTGGTTTTGTTAAACGCATGAATTTTAAATTATATTAAATACTCTTAAGCTAAATGATATTCCGCTCTCCTGTCTTCCTCTCAGCTCTATCCAATCATTATACTCTACGCCTCTTTCAAGCAGTGTCCATGTCAACGTACCGGCCAGAGTATATTCACAACTACCTATATACTCTCTATACCAGGAAATGAACCATATCTCAATCATTACTGTCTTTTTCTCTCCCTCTCATAAAAATGAATAAATAAAATTAATTAATTCGTGCCTTCATTTTACCATAATCTAACGTTTAATCCTGTTATTGTGCGTCTCTGATCCCCAAACTCTAACGCCCGCTTTCCAATCCTTTCTCGTCGAGAAAGTTTTTGGGAGGGTGGGATCCTTTTCACCATTCCAAATTTTTTGAGTGTCATAAGAATAACAATATGAGCTTTCGAGATCTGGAGGCTGGGCGGCCTTTAAAGAGAGACGTGATCAACGGTAAGAAAGACGAGACGCAAGCGGTAGTGTCTGGAATCTTCCAGATAACTACCGCTGTTTCCATGTTTCAACGTCTCGTTAATACCCTTGGTACTCCTAAGGATACCCCTGAACTCCGTGAGAAGCTGTGAGTTGGTTTTGTGGTTTTTCTTATCCCTTAGATTGTGGATAATTTTAATTTGTCTTATATTATTGAATTGAATTTGATCATATTGCTTCTTTGAGTACGAAATTTTGGGTGCATTCCTTTTAAACAGAAATGATGATGACAGTTACCAATGGATTAAGAAATGAACATAAGATGCTACAATGATTTTGGTGGACGCTAGTGATAATTGGGGTTTTAATAGAATTTCAGCTTATGCGCTCTTTTGTGTTCTAGTTGATTCACACTGTTGTCTAAGAAATATGCCAAAAGACATTCCTTTCAATTTGACAAAACTTGTGTCTCGTCCTTTTAAAACTAATTTTCCTTTGTTAAATTTCTGAGAATGGTGGGGGAAATTTGTGTCCTTTTAGCAAATAATAGATACCGTTAGCTTTGGCTTAGCGGCATTGGAATCTCTGCCAGCTTTGAGTTGCAAATTTGAACCTCTGTCCATGTTAATTAATTGAACAAAAAAAGCACAGAGAGAGAGAGAGAGAGAGAACTTAAAATCTTTGTAGTTATGTTGGAGACTGTTCAGGTTAAGAGCTAATTGGGAAGGCAAAAGAGAAAAAAGCTTAAAATTGTACCATAAGAAACTTCTTGTCTAACATATGATTAGGGACTTAACTGTATTTTGCCCCTTTCTATTCTTTTCTTTTTTCTCGGAAGCTGTTAATTTTTTATTTAGTTTTTCTTAAGGGGGTCGAGGGGAGTGGTTGAGAGGGATAATGAACTCTTTGTCTGGTAATGACTGTTTGCTTTGGAGATGATAGCCATAAATTTGTTATGCGATCTAGTTTTTCATGCAGTGTTAACAATGTTAAGGTTGTATTTCAGCTAGGTGGCGCAACGATGTTCTTAATGAAAATAGCAAACAACACCTTCATTATTGTTTTTAGAAGTAATTTCCAGTGTTATTTTAGCATATTAGTATGTACATTCTTACTTTCTGATATAAGAAAAAACAAATGTACTTTCTGTTTGGATTGTTGAAAAAAAAAAAAATGGAAGCTACTTTAAGCCATCACATGCATTGAGAATAGAGTAGGGGCAAAATAAACATGGATGCAGTTGTGAAGTTTTATAACACTCAATGGAATCTTTGTATATTCTAGTCTTTTGTATATTGTGCCTAGTTAGTTGGCTAATTATGTGTAGCTTCTGAATTGAAGGCATTGTACTGTTGTTTATGGAATAAATTGGAATTAGGAAATTCTTTTATAACACTTAGTGTTATTAAAGGTTCCCCATCCCCCTCCCTCCCCTTATTCAGTGCTGTGATGTTGAAAGTATCTATATGAGAGGATCTTGGACTGACTTTTCTTGGATTGCAGGCACAAGACAAGGCTACATATTGGACAGTTGGTGAAGAATACTTCAGCAAAACTTAAACAAGCAAGCAAAACAGATCATCATGTTGGAGTTAGTGTAAGTTTGCTCCAGTTCATCACCATTTAGTTTGCCGATTATTTTATAATAACTTGTCATATGTTTGATAAATTCTGCACATTCCCTACTAATTGAATGATAATAGTTTCTCTTAGTTGAGTTGTTTATTTTTTAATTGTGGGTGTTTTCAGCCTAGGTGTCTTAGATAATTAGTATCTTAGATTTGTCTCTTCCTTTCCTACTTGTAATTGCAGCAAAGCAAAAAGATTGCTGATGCTAAACTTGCAAAAGATTTTCAAGCAGTTTTGAAAGAATTTCAAAAGGCTCAACGGCTTGCTGCTGAGAGGGAAACAGCTTACACCCCTTTTGTTCCCCAGGCAGTTCTTCCTTCGAGGTGATTGTTTTAAGACTTAAAAAGTTATATAGTTACCATTTTACAGTTGCATTCAAATGTTCATGAAAGTGGACTGAGTATTTTTTTCAGTCAAATTAAGATATTATGCTTGGTGCAATCAGTAATTTTATTTTTGGTTAGTGGTTGCACATTGATGCAAGACAAGTTTGCAGACTGGTTATTTATGATAGTTTCAAGGCTTATTTGAAATCTAGAATTGGTAGAATTTTGGGTCATTAGATAGGATTTAAGGGGATAGGTTTGAGACCTGAAATTTACCAACAATAGGAAGGTTTTGTGGCTGTTTATGGTGAGAATAAATGGTTGTGAACAATATCACATGAATGAAAAAAATAAAATAGACTTAATGACTCAAAAAGCTCCCTTTTCATGGATTTTAATTGAATCCAAAGGTTTTAATTGAATCAGTTATACCAAAATTTGGGCTAATTTATTTCAGTTGTACTTAAAGTCAAAATCATATTGAGTAAAGTGCATATTTGGACTTAATTGACTCGTTTATTTTTTAATTAGTTTAATTATATCCAAAATTAAGTTTAGATTTTACTTAATATAAAACTTCTAGTTTTTGCTAAATTTAAACAAGTTTCACAAAACTTGAAAATTTATTCGTATTTTAAATGATAAATAATAAATTTTGTATTAAAAATGAATTATTATTTTCATGTTTCAAATTATAAAAGTTTATTTTGATATGCTTAAACAATAAATCAATAAATCCTTAATTTTTATTTTAAGGATATATATATATATATTTTTGGGAACATTCAAGTCCAAGTCATGCAATTGATTTTTTTAACATTTTTCAGAAGCTTTTTTTTAAATTTTAAATGGTTAAATGATTTATTATTTAAAATAGAAAAGTTTATTTTTTTTTTAAGGAGAGATTGAGGCAAATTTTTTTTAAAAAAGAAGAGATTGAGAGATTTTACGGATTAGAAATTTAAATTTTAAAATTTTTTAAATTGAAGTATACATATAAAATTAAAATTTATGATATAAATGTACATAATAAATTTATACATTTTTTAACGAAAATGGGACTAAATTGAATAATAAATAGTGTTATCTTAATTAAGTTCTAAATTTAATTTGAGCTTTGATTTGAACTTATTAAAAAGTATAAGGGATTAATACACTCTAGCTATGCACTTTTTTCAATTCTTATTTTGACTTCAAATGTAATTGAAGCCAATTAGCTAAGTTAAGATACAATTGATTCAATTAGAAGCTTTGGTTACAATTAAAATTTTGCAAAAATGTTTGAATTTTTTGAGTTGTTAGGGCAATAAAATAAAAGTTTAGGCGTTAAAAGTAGACATCCTTTGCCATCACACCTATGGTTCTAAAGCATCACCCCAATGGATGGATTCCATCACACAACTCAAATAAAAGTAGCATAGCTACTGAAATCTTTATTGTTTGTAAATTCAAGCTTGAATAATTCTTTATTGTTTGTAAATTCAAAGCTGAATAAAGTGTTTCAAACTTGGGTATTTATAGACTTAAAATTAATACTAAACCTTAAAGCTAAAGGACTTTAAAACTAACAACACTAAACCTTAAAGCTAAAGGACTTTAAAACTAACACCAATCCTACAATGATTGGACTTACAAAACAACTAAAAAGGAATATATGTTAACCTAAACCAACTAGGACTCTAATTAAGACTCTAAAGTAAAATAAATATCCCTAAAGCTATCTGGACTTTTCCTTGTAGATTTGGAAATTATAAAATTTCCCTTAGAATGTTAAACCATCAGTTAATAGACATATAACATAACTCTAAATGGAGAAGAAGGTAATATATAATATTCCAATTAAGTCCTACATAGATTCTAGGCCATGATTCTGAAGTTATTGAGTTCCTTGCATGCATAGATTATTCACCTCATTTAATGACTGTTGATGTTGGCTTATTGGTATGATATACTTCCTGTAATTCTTATTTGTCATGTAACATAATTCTTAATGATATATAACATGTAAGTATTGCTATAGTACGGATCAATTGAACACTTTTTTTTTTCCTTCTTCTTTTAATTCTGTATAAATCCACACAAAATATACAATCTAAATAAATAAATGATGTAGTTGAAGTCTTTTTCTTTTATCCTTTGAGTATATTATTCATAAAAGTGTTTATTCTTACTAAATAATTAGCTAATTGTTGTCTTTATTTATGGGATATGCAGTTACACAGCCAGTGAGATAGACATAAATTCTTATAAGAGTCCAGAGCAGCGTGCTCTTCTCGTGGAATCAAGAAGGTGAGTTTTGCTTATGGACATGCAATTGACCTGTTCATGAATTTAAACTCCTGTTTCATGTCTTTCCTACTTTAGATTTTAATTGCATGTTCGGTATTATTCCATCTATCAACGTGAAAATTTGTCTAGACTTCAAGTGAAACCATGTATCTAAAGACTTGTATGCAAGCTTACATATTTATCTATTGAAGTGTTTATAGGGTTGGTAATATGGTAAATGTGATCAAGAAAAACTTAGGCTTAAGCAGAAATTCACCTTATCTTCCCACTATTGAATATAGTTCTATGAATGAACAATGTTTATATGAAGATTATGGGTTCACTACACAGTCTCTTGCTTTGCAATGCTAGCAGATGTGTAACCATTTCTAGAGCTTCCATGTGACAAACCTCATGCACTGGGACACCTTTTACTATTTATTCATGAAAAATGTGTTTAAGAGTTGTTACATTTATTTGATTCTCCAAAGCAGAATATTACAATCACAATCATCTTTGCTCTTCTTGAATGAGAATTGGGCTTACCATTTGTATGGATTATGCGCACTTAGCTTTTAGTGGATTTTGTTGCAGACAGGAGGTCCTGCTACTGGACAATGAGATTGCCTTCAATGAGGCAATTATTGAGGAAAGAGAGCAGGGAATACAAGCAATTCAACAGCAAATTGGTGAGGTGAATGAAATCTTCAAAGATCTTGCTGTTCTTGTTCATGAGCAAGGGGCTATGATTGGTAATTTCATTTTCTTCATTTTTGAGTCCGTGTATTCTGGAGCATTCTTTGCAGATGATTTCTTTTTCTCTTCCCTAACTTTACCTCCCTCCCCAAAACCCCTCTTGTCCTGCATATTGCAGATGATATTGGCTACCATATTGAAAATGCCCAAGCTGCAACTGCACAGGGAAAGACACAGCTTGTGAAAGCAACAAAGACCCAAAGATTGAATTCATCTCTGGTATTTTGGGGAACTTTATTTGTTTGTTCATTTATTTTCCTTAAAAATATATTAAGGGATTAACTAATGTCATACTCCGTTTTCCTATCTTATCTAAACTAATCAATGAGATGCACTAAAATCGAATGATAAGGGGCTTGATATGGAAAGGCCATCTATGTTTTCCTCTTTTACTTCTACCTTTGATCGAGTTTATTGTGTTGGAAGAAGTTTGACATCCCTCTTTATCATCACTGACTTTGTGTTGAACATATTTACATGTTTTTTGTTATTAGATTAATTAGGCTCAAATTAGGGTTTCAATTTGCAACCTCAGTCGAAAAGATTACTCTAGTATGATTGACTTAAAGCTAATTGGTTTCAAATTTACTTTTTTATTCTTCTAATGCAGACCTGCTTATTGCTGCTGATTTTTGGGATTGTGCTTCTCATCGTTATCATAGTACTTGCTGCATAGTTACAAGGTTATCTTGATTTGATTGTTGACCATTTCAAGAGGATCCTAGGAAAAAGAAAGGACTCCCTTTAATTTATTTGGTTGCTTTCTTCTGCAAGAAATATGACTGATGGGACTATCCCATTGTGGTCCGAGTGGTATACACTGTTTGGCATTTGTGTAGGACAATAATTGGTTCTGTTCTCTTCTGATTCTGTTTCTCTGGGTTTTTCTGAGTGTGTTATAGCTTGTGTAATTCATTTAATTTCTTATAGTTACAAATAAATTATTAATTATTTGTTTTGCTATTCTTTTCCTTCTGTTAGGCTACAACCTAATTTGTTTGGTTGTTGTTTGAGCAAGATCCAGTTCACACACATATATATATATATATATATATATATATATA
>CATIWR010074614.1:0-22677 GCA_949677035.1 Omphalea diandra | reverse complement strand
AAATAACAAAAAAAAAAAAAAATATATTATTAAAATACACACTCTCCCTTCTTGAGAGAGTGACTCTGTGATTTTTTTTACACAGATATATATATATATATATATATATATATATATATATATATATATATATATATATATATATATATAATGTTCATTAAACAAAATAGGACATTGTCTCAATCACTTGTAGTCAAAGTTTAAATATTAAAAATATTTTTTATTTTATTATATTATACTATTTTTCTGATTTTTAAATATTTTCTTAATTTCCTAAAAAAATTAGTTTATTAAATAAAATTGATTGAGTTGATCAAAACCAAACAATTAATCAACCTGACAACTTCAATAACAGACAGTTTTAAAAACATTGACACATATGCACACTCTGCATGAGATCATTAGGCATTAGTTATAAACAGATTCATCTCCAAAGCGATAAATTTATGTGTTTGAAAGCATAAACTATGTGTGTTTCTATAATTTTAAGTGCTACACAACCATAATGTTTGTTTAATAAGCTAAATTATAGGTACAGCTGATTAATTGGTCTGACCTAGCAACCATTCTTGAATTTTTTTTTAAGTTATTTTAAAGGAGCGTTAATTAACACATACGATGTCTATATTCTGTTGTATAGTACATATAATTTATTTTGCCCTTCTCCCCTTTTTGAATTAATGACAATTTGAAATATGAGACAATTTCGAAAAATTATAACAATTTTGTAAATTTTGCCTTAAATTAAAACAGAATTAAAAATCAAAAAAATGTGATGAAGCTTACCACTCCAAGTTTGGATCTAATTTGTTTGATATGATCGAGAGAGAAAGCCATGGTTGAGATAGAAAGAGGTCGAGACTCAACCCCAGGTTCTCCAGATCTTATTGGACTCTCATCATCTTCAAGCATACTGCTCTTTACAAGGCTCCACCAAAAGTCTGATACTGTATTGAATACAGAAGAAATAAAGTTAGGCACTCTTTTGAATATGCCATTAATACCATCATTGATATTCGAGCTCGAAACAGAAGGAAATGTGAGTGGAAGGGAAGGGTCGTCAGCTCTTTGCAGGCAAGAAAGAAGTGCACCCATCAGAGAGTAGCCATCTCCTAGTGCATGATGAATCTTGAATATAAAAATACCACTAGCATTGCTCGTAGGGTATTTTATGATATGAATTTCCCATAAGGGTTGGCTTTGTGGAAGGTTTTCCATCGCTAACTTTGATAAGTAGTCATCAACACACTTGTCATAGTTTCGGGGTGGCTTTCCTTGTGGAAATTTTGGTTTTTTAATGTGATTTTTCAGATTCACGTCAACCTTCTTCCATCTTTTTTCTCCATTGAAATCTACTACCTGCAAAAAATAAAAAAATCTCTAGTAGTATATTAAGCTATGAAGCATCAATATTTGAAATCGATTCATAGTCATTCGAAAAAATAACTTAAACTCAATATAATTGAATTTATAAATTAATTCAAATTGATTTAATCTGAAATGATTGATTGTTTCAATGTCATATTCGTTTTGAAGTATCTGTATTTATGAAATATATAGACCATTAGACTGTAATTAAGGTACTTCTCAAATGGAAAATAATAAGTTATTTAATTTTTCTTGGTATATGTAAGGATATTGTACGTGATGCCCACAGTTCCATGTCAGGTACCATCTGAGTACGTCGTAGCTCAGGTGATTATTAAACACGTAAGAGTTGAACGTGCAGGCATCTGTGATAAATTGGACATGATGTGCACTTCATTTCAACTTACCAACTTAACCTTTTCCACCAATTATTTTTTACGTCTACTAATATTATTTTATGTGTATGCTCATATATAACTTCAAAGAGAAGTATTTCAGTGACGCTAATGTTTTCAGAATCGGAGAAGAATGATCCCCCGAATTGATAAAAATAAGTCAGTGATGTAATTCAGTTTAATGTTAAAATCACTGAAAAACAAGTCAACACCAAAAGACACCTATTAAAATCAAGAAAATCGATAGAAATTAGGAGCAAAATCAATAGAAATTAGAGCTGTAATTAGGCCGAACTTTACCAGACTTGAGCTCAACTTAAAAACTTAAAATTTGTGCATGAACTCGAGTTCGCTCAAATTTTAATTTTTAAACTCAAGCTCGAGTTTGATTAAATAGTTAAATATTTGAATTATACTATATTAGACACATTTATTTATATAATTTTTTCTATAAATTCTAAAATTGAAATTTAGATTTGAATAAGTTCGATTAGACATTGATCGATTAAATTCAATTGGTAATATTATAAATATGTCTAAACTAGATTAGATTCAGGAGTCTCTTGAGTCAAGTATTTTGATATTTAAATTTGATTCGTTTGATTACTTGAGTAACTCGATATTGAGTTCGACTTGATGAATATTGAGTAGATTTCAAATAGTTTGCAAACTACCCCTAATTGGAATAAAAAACCAAATCAAATATATTTATCTCAAAACTTATCATTTTGTAAAAAAAAAATTAAAATTTTAAATTTACACTATTTATTCAAAATTTAAATATTAAAATTAATTTTTATTATTTTATTATATTTATTTTTTAAAAATTTTAAATATTATCTATATATTTTTAAAATTTTAAAAAATTATCATATTAAATTAAATCGATTGATCCAATTGAATCAATCAAATTGAAAATTCAATGAGTAATCGATTTTATCTTCAATTCAATTTAAAAAACATTTAATGAAGCTAGTAAAGAAAGAGTACAAATTTATATGATTATTTTGAAGGCATTGAATGAGAAAAGCTAAACTTAAATGAAGGAAATACCAAAGGCATGGACTCAGAACGCAAATGTGTGTATATATATATATATATATATTAAAAAAAAGTCAACGAAGGTGGTTTGCCATGGGGAAAAAAAGAAGAAGCGACGTGTACGATTTGTCATATATAAAAAAAATTCTATTTTTGTTTCTTGAAATAAATGATCATGAGAATACTAATCCATCAAATTAAACTAGAAATTAATTCAGTGGGTATATAATATCGTATCTGATATTATTTTATAATAATCAAAATAGTATAATTTTAAATATTTATATAATAATTTTATTAATATATATATATATATATAGTTATTTATCATTTTAATAATTTTAATTTTAAATAAAATTATTATAAATAATAAATAAAATTATACATATAATTTAAAATTTTACATATTAACTTTTTCAATATACTTTCGCTAGTTTAATCATCATCTAGACAACTAATCAAAAAACTCTTCGGTAAATTTAAATGACTAAAGTACTAACTAAATTCCTAAACTTATTTCAAAGTGATAATAAAAAATAAAATAAATTTTTTTATTAAATTTATCTCTAAACTCGTATTATTTTATCAAAATTATCTCTGATCTTATATTATTTTGTCACAAAAGACCTTTTTCATTAAAATTACCTCGATATTGCATTATTTCATTATAAAAATCTTTCATATATATGTACATAAAAATATGTACATGACCTTATAATACACATGCTGATATGATAAATTATTGTTAAATCTTTCATATATATGTACATAAAAATATGTACATGACCTTATAATAAATATAAAAATTAACCTTAACTTTTCATGTACCTTTTATTTATTATTTTAATTTAGTACTCATTAATTTTTAAAATTATATACCTATATTACAAGAATTTCATTAATAATTTACTCTTTTTTCTTTTAAAACACTTATAAATGCATTCAATATTTATTATTTTATTATTAAAAGTAACAAAATAACACATTTGTATAGTTATATTATCTATTTTAGATTTTTAAAAATAAATAATATTATCCATTAAGTATTTTTTTTTTTTACTAATTTTCATAAGAATGTGAAAAGGAACATTGAATAGCTAACAGTTACATATAAAACTCTCAAACTTTTTCACAAAACAAACGGAGCCTTAGAGATTAATCCCCTCTAAACCTTTCATAAATATCCTTAATTACATATGCTTAGCATATGCACTTATAATGAAATTTTTTTTTTTTTCTTTCCCATATGGTAGGTTGAAAAATGCATATGCATACTACAGCAAAAAACTACGAATGTACACAGAGAAGAGAAGTGCACAAAAATGGGCAACGTCAAACACAAAAACAGATAAAGAAAGAGAAGAGGGACGTATATATATATATATATTGGCATACCATAATAGAAGAGAAACGTGGATTTATGGGGAGAAAAACATTCTTAAGCAATGTCAGAATCTGTGAATCATCAATGGGCACTTCCATTTCAAGAACTCCAAGAATAGAAATGGATAATACTGAGCTGCTGAAGTAGTGTCCAACAGGACTCACAGGCTCTAGTACGTCTTCTCCCTCTTCTTCTTTTTCTACTTTTACTTTTACTGGCTCCATTGGTATGGTTAGTGAACTATACTGTTCTTTCCAACAATGGAGGACAACTTCACTTCCCAAGAAAGAAGGATATTTGCAGTACGCTGGTTATGTGCATTACCCAACACCCCCATGCAATATACAATAAGCTGTACATATATAAAATAATGTATATGCTTTCATTAATGTTGGGGACGAGTTTAGGTGGTGGCTGGCCCTACAAATTAAAAAAAAAAAGAAAAAAGAAAAAACGATGTCTAGAATTTTTAAATATACATATCACCTTTTAATATATATTATATTTTATCTAACTACAGCTCCCAACTAACTGAAAGTGTTTTTCATAAAAACCTCCAACTGTTGTTATGAAAGCCAGTTGTCCTTTTTTATTTTGTTTTCCCGTATATACCTACACCGCCGAGATATTAAATACTGTTGAAAGTAGAGATAATAATTTTTTACTGGATAAGATGATTAGATTCAAAATTAAAAGTGAATTGAAATGATTCAATTTAAAATTAATTAAATTCAATTCATGGATAAATTTAAATTGATTTTATTTTAATTTGATTCAATTGATTTAATTTAAATTATTTAAAATAATTAGCATCATTTAAAATCAAAATAATATTTTTTTTATTTTTAAAATGTGAAATTAAGAGCTAGTATAACTTAAAAAATTACTTAAAATGACTTAAATTTTTTTTGTATATTAGTTTAATGATCTAATCTAATTTATGGCGTATCCTATTCATAATTTAATATAATTTTTTTGAAAAACCCAATAAAATTTAAAATTAATTTGGTTTTAAATTGATTTGACCTAAATCTGTCAGACTAATCTCGGCCATTTGTCATTCTAATGTAAAGCCATTATTTTCCCAAATCGCGATACTGCCGAACAAATATAAAAACTTTCCTTTGCTTTTTGATCTCTCACCAGCACCATCATTGCTTCACTTTCAATTATGAGATTCTTCGATCCTCACTTTTTCGTCTCTTATTTTTTTTTAATAAAATATTTTCAAAGGAATATTTTTAAGTTCTGTTTATATTATTAGTTTAAGTTAATTTTAATTTTTTAATTTTGTAGTAATTTATTTTAATTTTTTATTGTAAAGAAGAATTGTGGATAAATTATTTTAACTAAATTTTTTTGAAAAATCAATATTGCTTTTGAAGTTGTTTATGTCTTATTTTAAAATTCTAATTAGAAATCAAATTAAATTATCAATTATTTTTGCAAGATTACCATAAAATAAGTTGTGGACATTAATTTGATATGGGAATTTCTTTTTGTATTAAATTAATATAATTATGAATAAATTTTTTATGAAAAAGAATTATCATTCGAGCAATCAACAAATAATCAAACTGAAAAAAGTGAATTTTAGAAAATCAATTCATGTTAGCAGTTAACTTCAGAAATCTTATATTCTAATTTAAGAATTAAATTATCATAATATTATCCAAAATGACAGAGATAAAATAAAAAGATTCTATTTGCTAAAGGGTCTTATTAACTTGTTAATAACACTTTAAACAAAAAAATTGAGAATAAAATGTGTTATCTTAATCCTGATTGGTATTCAATAATATAATAATTAGTTAGAATATAATATAGAAAAAGATACAATATTTTACTTATGTTGCTACTTCTTTAGGTCAGAAATTAGTGAACATGTAGGTGCCGACTCATTTATTACTATGGGTTTAATAATTAGAATAAAAAATAGAGATTAGGTAGTCATATAGGAGGCTAATAATCCTCGCAATAAAACTTAGAGAAAATGTGAAGCCCCATTAAGATAAAATCAGCACATAGAAATTGTTCTTAATAGACAAATCAAGTAAAAATAGAATATCAAATTTACTTGAGTGCTTTAGTTAATTATTTCTATTTCTTTTATTGCAAGACTTCTTTTTCGCAGCCAAAATGAATCTAATAGTTGTAAAAGTTAAGATAACTTTCATGAATTTCTTAAATTTTTTATCGAACATAATGAGACTAAATAATATTATTAATCAGAATACTCTAAATAATTTTAAGTTGATAGCTCATGATATTATTTAAAATGAAATCATAAATGCCGCTAGTTATTATTAAGAGCTAGGAGATGATTTATTTTTCATTTCAGTTAATGAATTTCATGATATATTAGTAAAAGAGCAAACGATTATTATTTTATATTATATATTGACAAAAAATATTATGTGATTGAGTGTTTCTTTAACATTGTAAATATTCATAATATAAATGTTTTTTTTACTTAAGGAGGCAAATGAGTCCTTGTTTGCTAAACATGTAAGTTTATCAAAATTAAAAGGCTCAGATTATAATGGTGTCAGCAATATAAGAAGTAAGGTTAATGGATTAAAGGGTTTGATTATCAAAGAGAATGAGTTAACAATTTGCATCCATTGCGTTAATCATCAACTTTAACTAATACTTGTTGTTACGATGAAAAATGTCATTTAAATTTCATATTGTTTAACATATTATTAATTTATTAAATATTGATGGAGCATCTTATAAAAGTCAAAATATTCTTTAAAATAATTAAGTTGCTAAAATTTCTCAAGTATTAAAAAATGGTGAACTTATAAGTGGATGTAGGTTGAATAAAAAATTAATCTTAAATGATCAAGTGATACACAATAGAATTCACACTATTATATATTTTGAAGTTAATTAATTATTATAGAGGTACTTGCCGACACAATTGAAGATGGTTTAAATACTATTGGTTTAGTGCACTAAAAAGGGGTTGAATTGGTGGCTGATTAAAAATTAAAAGGAAGGTCAAGGTGCTTATGAAATTATGAAGGAGAAAAGAAAAATCAAAACAAGTTTATAGTGGTTTGGGTGTTAACAAACCCTATATTCACTCTCAAATTCTTCACAATTGGGTATTTCACTCAACTAAATTGGTATTTTCAAGTTTACACCAAATTTATATAATTTGTGTTTTATGGCTAACACAAAACTCTTACACCTTGTGTTTTTAGGCTCACATAAAAATCTTTCGCAAGTGTTTTGATAGGCTCACACTTCAACCTCTTCCAAGAGTTTTAGAATCTAGACTAACTCTCAACCTACTTACAAATGTGTTTATTGCTCACACCAAACAATCAACAACACATAAAGAAGAGTAAAAGAATGAGTATCAAATTGGCAAAAGTTTGGTTACAATTAATTGAATTTTCTTGCATTTACATCAGTTTGGTGGAGTATTTATAGCTCATATCCACCAAGGGGACGTTACTAAAAAACTATCACAAAATCTCCACATTTTGTTAGGTAGATTTTGCATTAAATACTTGTCAAGCAGAAGTCGTGGTTGCTACTCCCTTTTCGAGGTCCCGAATTTCTAGTTTGTACTGAGGAACCGAAAATCACGGCAGATCATTCTATGTCTAACAGCTAGTCTACGTGTCCTTCATCCATTGGTTGTCTAACAAATATAGTCGTTATGTTCAAACCAACTATTCAAAAAGTCTTGATTGCGAGTTAGCTTTGTCTTGGGCGCGACTGAAACTGCAAATTTCTCTGTTTGATTAGGAAATTATAACTTTTTGAGTCGAGTTTACGACCAATTCTTTGCCCTCGAGATTTTTTATTTTTAACAGTTCCCTTAGACATTTTGGCGTGTTGTGGTTGTGGCTTTAGTTCTCTGCTTTATTGTTATGAAATTTGTGGTTGCGACCTCTGATGCGAATTCCTCTGCGAAACAACAAATGCTCCTTCACCTGCGTTGTGGCTGCGCATTCGACCACGAATTCCCTGGCCTAACTCCATCAATTCTAATAGCAATGTCGCTGTCGCGATTTAGAGGACTGCGAATTTAAATGTTCTTCTAAAAGATAAATTAATATTAATATATAAATATTAATATATAATATATATATAAATTAATATTAATATTAATTAAATTAATATTAATATAATTAACATATATATATATAAATTATAAATTAATATATATAAATATATATATATATATATTATATATATATATATATAAAATATATATAAATAATTTAATATTAAATTATTATTAATAATATTAAATTATTTAATAATATATTATTATTATTAATAATCTTAATATTAGAATATAATATTAATATTAGAATACTATATAATATATAATTATATATAATAATTATATATAATTATATATAATTAATTATATATTATCTGTCGCGATTTAGAGGACTGCGAATTTAAATGTTCTTCTAAAAGATGAAGATTTTGACTTCCATCAAACTTTCAATGAAAATAAATCTTATAATCTACAAAATAACACTTAATCAAAGAATTAGAATTATTCAATCTTCATTATCAAGATCAAAAGAGGTTTATGATATAGGTTAATCCAACCTAGTCCAACAATCTTCCCTTTTTTTAATTTTGACAACTTAGATTGATTCTAAAGAAAAATAAATGCATGAGTTGTAAAATTGGGATGGTCTATGATCAGATAATCAATGAATAATAAAAGAATTCTAGTCAATGATCAAATTATTCTAAGTATAATTCTAAGATAGAACTTGCTTCCCCTCAACTTATGCTTACTTATGCACATTACTTATTTTCTTTCAATACTATTCTCTCCCCCTTTGGCAATATCAAAAAGAGGGTAAAAATTAAAAAAGTAAAAGAGATGCACAAATTGAGATAGAGTAATCATAGAAAGCAAAACAACAAAGGTAACATATAGATTGGAATCACATAAGATATGAGATAATAAATTGCAAAAACATACACTTTTATTTACATAATAATTTGTAGGATCAACAGTCTTTACATCAAGAACTTTAAGAAAAAAAAAAAAAAGAAACAGAAACCCTAAAGACAATCTAAAAGATAAGAGAACTATCATCATCTTCAAAATCGTCCATATCTTCATTTTCTTCGCCACTCTCAACTTCATCACCCTCCTCAACCTCTTGGTTGTCCTCATCTTCCAGTGTGTCCTCCCAATCCTTAAAGTCTGGAAGATGGCAGGGAAGAGCACCTACTTTCTCCTATAAGTCCACCAAATCACTGTGAAGGTGAGAGAGGAGGAAAAATCATATCTTGAGCATCCTTATCATCTTGTCTAATTTCTTGTTGATGGAGGCTAGAAAGACTTTGCTTTTGGGCTTAGGTTGGAGAGGTGGAACAGGTTGGGCTCCCTCTTCAATGACAAACTTTTTTCTTTTAGAGGCTTGAGAAGACTCTTATTTCTTGGCTCTAAAAACACCCAGAGTGCATGTGTAAAAATTAAGATGAATGGCTTTTACATTGATGAAGTATGGGAGGCCCAAGGGAGAAGCTTCTTAGTGAGGAATTTTTTATTTTCCTCATTAAGAGCCCCTACATATTTGTAGATAGCAGTGACATGGGAAAGAAGAAGAAATTGACTCTTGGGCTTGGTGTTCATGTGGATCAATTGATCCAAAAGATATCAGTTAGTTTGTATGAGTTTGTTTTTGATAAGGCAAAAAAGAAAACCAAAATCCTTTTAGGATACCTTTTCATTATGATCACCTTTTGAGTTGATGGAGAAGGTGATGATACGATGAAGTAACCAAAAAGATAAGGTACAAATATATTTTGGCTAAGGAGGTTTTGGGTTCATGTTTGGTCTTGACAGAAATTTTGGACCATAACTCAGAATAGATGACATCAAGAGCAGAGATGATGAACAAAGTTTCATCTTCGACTTGAAGATTAAATAGATTGGAAAGTTGTTCGAAGGTGATGAAAAAAGGGTCCCCACAAGCTCAAAATACTAACCCGTATTGGTTCGCACGAGATTTCGCTCTTTGACTTAGAGTCATGGTACACATGAATTATCGTACGATTTCCTCGTATCCAGGCTCGTCACGAAAAATGAATTCATTCCATCCAAGGTTTGAAAGAAATGTATGGATCTCGTCTTTGATACCTAGCGACTCAAGAAGGAAAATGGAAGGGATTTTGTTCGGTAAGATGATCTTAGAGGCGTTTACCTTATATCGATCTTTCTCTTCTTTCGTGATCCCTTTCATCATATGTAAAGTCAGTGGTTCAGAAGGCTATGCCACTGCCTTTCCCTTTTCTTCTCTTAAAGCTTTCTTAGGGGCTATTTCTGAATGAAGGAAGATTGAAAGGTTTTTTAAAGTAAGGTAGAAGAAAGATTGAGATAATGAGTAGTAGTGAAAAGAAACATTGTTTAAGGGGTTTATATAGGCCAGGAAAGAGGGTGAAAACGATAAAAAAAAATGGTCACAAATGCATTAAATGAAGGAGTGCCATCGGTTGGCAATCAAATCGCTTAAATGCATGACAATTATCCAAAGTCGTGACCTCTAATTCTAAAAAATATAAGTAACAAACAAAAAATTCTCAGGAAACGGTACGTTCAACGGTTAAAAGATTTAAAAATTTAACAAATTCGCAGTGGGGATTGAAAGTCGCGATCGCGAATTGATTGTTGACAGCCGAATGATGAGTACTTATAATTCGTGACCTTGAACCAATGAATAACGATCATGAATTACAAGTCAGAAAAAATAACTATGAATGATAAGACTTGACTATCTAAGTTGTGGTCCACTTAATATATTGATGTCTAATTTATGCAAATTGGCATAGAGATGCAAAATTGTACACAAAATTAAGACATCCAAAGGGATAAATATCACATACATCAAACAAGGCAATCATTCAACATGGAGTAATGCAACAAATAAAAGTTCACTATAGAGAGCTTACATCAAGCATTCTCAACTCTCTTTTAATGAAGTTCATCCTTTCTTCATTGAAAGGCTTTGTAAAAATGTCTGCAAGTTGATGATTTGTGTCTATAAATTTCAACATAACATCACCATTTTGGACATGATATGTAAGAAAATGATGCCTAATGTCTATATGTTTGCTCTTAGAATGTTGGATGAGATTTTTAAAAAGATTTATTACACTAGTGTTGTCACATTTGATGGGAATATGATCAACAACTTTGCCATAATCCTTTAATTATTGTTTCATCCAAAGGACTTGGGTGTAACAACAACCCGTAGCTACATATTCAGCTTTGGCGGTGGATAAGGCAACTAAAACTTGTTTCTTACCAAACCAAGAAACTAAACACTCTCTTATAAATTGACAAGTTCTAGAAGTGTTTTTTCTATCTAGAAGACTATTAGTATAATCCACATCTGAATAACCTATAAGGTTAAATGATGAATCTTTAGGATACCACAAACCTAAATGCAATGTGCCATGTGAATATTTGAAAAATCCTTTTAACAACATTGAAATGAGATTTTTTAGGACAAGATTAAAACCTAGCACACTTGTATACACTAAACATTATATCAGGTCTAGAAGTGGTAAGATAAAGTAGAGGATCGATCATACCTCAATATCTCTTCTTATCAACCGACTTACCTGATTTGTCATTGTCCAATTTAATGGTAGCACTCATTAGTATTTTTGCTACTTTAGATCCTTCCATGCCAAATTTCTTGAGAATGTCCTTTGTGTATTTTGGCTTGGTTGATGAAGATCTCTTCTTTAGTTTACTTGATTTGTAAACCAAAGAAAAATTTGAGCTCTCCCATCATACTCATCTCGAATTCCCTAATCATACACTTAGCAAAATCCTCACATAGAGATTCATTAATAGCACCAAAAATGATATCATCAACATAAATTTACACTATTAGTGTATCATCAACTTAAATTTGCACTTATTAGTGTATTAAGATTATGCCTTTTGACAAATAAAGTTCTGTCAACCTTTCCCTTTTCAAAATCATTTTGCAAAAGAAAAGAACTAAGCCTTTCATACTAAGCTCTTGGAACTTGTTTCAAACCATACAAGACTCTTTTCAATTTAAAAACATAATTTGAAAAAGTATGTGATTCAAAACCAGGAGATTGTTCAACATAAACTTCCTCCTAAATAACACCATTTAGAAAAACACTTTTAACATCCATTTGAAATAGTTTGAAATTCATGTGACATACATATGCCAAAACAACCCTAATTGCCTCTAACCTTACTACGGGGGGCATAGGTTTCATCATAGTCAATGTCTTCCTTTTGGTTGTAACGTTTAGCAATCAATCTAGCCTTATTTCTAGTGATGAAACCTTGCTCATCCAACTTATTCCTAAACACTCATTTGCAACCTACAATTGGGCGTTCCTTAGGCTTAAGAACAAATTCTCATATATTGTTTCTCTCAAATTGGTTGAGTTCCTCTTGCATAGCAATCACTCAACTCATATCACCAAGAGCTCATCAATAGATCTTGGCTCAAATTGAGAAACAAAAGCAAGATTATTATCTAAAGTATTGAGTTGAGATCTAGTAATTACAATCTTTGAAGTATTACCAATGATTTGGTCTTTGGGGTGATGCTTAGAAAATCTTTAATCTTTGGGAAGATCTTAGTTCGATGATTTCACTTATTGATATTGAGTATCTTTATCTTCTCTTGATGATTTGTTTTCATCATGCTCCTCATCCTTTTCTCTTGTAGTATGCTCAAAATTCAATTTCTCAAAATCTCCTACAAGATCATCAATAAAAGATCCTTTCCCAAGATCAAGCTTACTAGATTCATCAAACACAATATTCATAGACTCTTCAACAACCATTGAACTCTTATTAAAAACTCTATAGGCTTTGCTAATAGTGGAATAACATAAGAAGATGCATTCATTAGTTTTTGAATCAAAATTTTCAAGATTATTCTTGGTATTCAAGATATAACACTTACATCCAAAAACTCTTAGATATGCCAACTTAGGCTTTCTACCATTCCATAGCTTATAAGAAGTTTTATTAAGAATAGGTCATTTGAAAACTCGATTTGCAATATAACATGAAGTATTGATAGCTTCGACCTAAAAGTAATTTGGCAAAGAATACTCATTGAACATAGTTCTAGTCATCTCTACTAGTGTGCTATTTTCCTCTCTACAACACCATTTGTTTGTGGTGTTTTAGGAGTTGAATAGTTATGAAAAATCTCATTCTCTAAGTAATAAGATTCAAAAGACTCATTTTGAAATTCTTTTCTATGGTCACTTCTTATGAAAAAAATGAAGTAACCTTTTTCATTTTGAATCCTTTTTTGCAAAACTTTTAAAAGCATCAAAGGTATCATGCTCATGAGCTAGAAAAGAAATCTAAGTAAACCTAGAGTAATCACCAACTAGGACTAGTGCATAATGTTTTTCACCTAAGCTAGCATTCATAGTAGGTCCTATCAAGTCCACATGAATTAATTGAGGAGTCTAAATGTACTTACAATATTTTTTGCTTTGAAGAAATATTAATGTTGCTTCCCTATTTGGCAAGGACCACATGTCTTGTTTCTAGAGAAGCTTAGCTTGGAAAAACCTTCCACTAGCTTTCCCTTAAATATGCTTTGTAAGAGCTCCATGTTAACAAGTCCAAGTCTTCTATGCCATAGCCAAACTTCATTACTAAGAGACGTAAGACACTTAAAGGATTAGTTAGCCAAATTGTCTAAGTCAATTAGGTAGATATTGCCCTTCCTTTCACCTTTGAAAACTACCATTTTATTCACCAAGGTGGTAACTCGACATTCTCTAGGGTCAAAGGTGACTTTATTACCTTTATCACATAATTGATTTACACTCAGCAAGTTATGTTGTAAGCCATCAATAAGTAAAATATCATTAATTAAAGAACAACCATTCTTACCAATGGTCCCAATGTTAATTACCTTACCCTTGTGGAACTTAGAAATAGAGTTTCTAATATCAATGACTTCACCTTTCAGGGAATCATTTTCTTTTTTTAATGAAGTTGGAGATGAAGATGACTTGGATAGACTCTCCATAGATTTTTTGAGTTCTTCATTTGAAGCCCTCAATTCCCTTACAAGACTATTTGGGGATTTAAATTCATCTTCTACTTCTTCTTGTAAGTTTTCATTTGTGACTTATATTTGTCATATTTCATGGTGAGAGCCTCTAAAAACTCATCATCTACATCATCTAATTCATTAAATTCAGAATAAGAGTGAGGTGAAGAACTTACCTCATCAGATGAATCCTCTTGAGCCATGAAGCATAGGTTTGCAACCTCTTACTCTTTATCTTCTTCACTTGAGCTATCATCCCAAGTGACTTTGAAGCTTTTACTTTTTTCTTTGTCCCTTTTCTTCTTCAACTTGGGGCAATCATATTTGATATGGCCTTACTTGCCACATGCATAACAAGTGACATAATTTCATCTTTCTTTGAGAGTTGAATTGGCTTTCTTTCTTTCTTTATTTTAATTAGCTCCTTAGTTCTTTTTGAAAGCATTGCAAGCTGCTCCTCCTTCTTGTCACTTGAGGCTACTTCTACTTCGTTCTCCTTTGATAAAGACTTGAGTGCCAAGGTCCTCTTTCTAATTTTTCAGATTTCTCTCCATGACCTCTCATTCTCTTCATTTTTTCATAATTCTTCAAAGCCAACTCATAAGTCAAGAGTTTGGTTATTAAGACGTCCGTTGACATCTTTCCTATCTCTGGGTTGGACTCTTGGATACTACACACCCTTGCACCAAATTTTTTAAGAGGTAAAGATTTTAAAATTTTAGAATTTACCTCATGATTAATGATAACTCTCCCAAACTTCTTTACATTGGTGACGATTGCAATAAGTCTATTTGTCATGTCTGTGATGCTTTCTTCCTCCTTCATCATAAATAGCTCATACTTCGTTACATACATCTCAATCGGCTAGATTTCACCAAGGTGGTGCCCTCATGATAGTTCTCTAAGGCCTTCGAAATACCATGAGCAGTAAGACAATGTTGGACCCTTCCAATTTCTTCTCTTGAAGGAGAACTTAGAAGGATTTCATGTCTCTTTTATTTCTGCCATTGAATCTTTTATGAGCTTCAACTCACTCCTTTTTAGGGATCAGCTCCTCATTTCCATCCACCACTTTAGTAGCTGGCTTTTAATCCTTTGCAATAAATATCTCATAGGTCTACCACATCACTATTTAAATAGATTTCCATCTTATATTTCTAATGAGTATAGTATGTTTCATTAAAATATAGCTTGAAGTGAGTGTGGATTCCTTCTTGTGTCACGATCTTTACTCACACAATTAAGATTTTGGAGTGAGACTTGGCTCTGATACCACTTGTTGTTCTAGTGCATCAAGAAGGGGGAGGTTGAATTGATGACAGATTAAAAATTAAAAGAAAGGTCAAGGTGTTTATGAAGTTATGAAGGAGAAGAGAAAAATCAGCACAACAAGTTTATAGTGGTTCAGGTGTTAACAAACCCTACATCCACTCCCCAATTCTTCATAATTGGTTATTTCACTAAACTAAACTAGTGTTTTTAAGCTCACACCAAACTTATGCAACTTGTGTTTTATGGCTCACACAAAACCCTTATAACTTGTATTTTTAGGCTCACATCAAAACCTCTCACAAATGTTTGGGATAGGCTCAGACTTCAACCTCTTACAAGAGTTTTAGAATATAGGCTATCTCTTAACCTACTTACAAAGGTGTTTATTGCTCACACTAAACAATCAACAACACCTAAAAAAGAGTAAAAGAATGAGTAGCAAATTGACAAAAGTTTGGTTACAATTAACTAAATTTTCTTGCATTTATATCAGTTTGGTGGAGTATTTATAGCTCACATCCACCAAAGAGATGTTACTTAAAAACAATCCCAAAATCTTCAAGTTGTGCTAGACAGATTTTGCATTAAATGTTTGTCAGGCGGAAGAGGCGGTTGCTACTCTCTTTTTGCGATTGCAAATTTCCAATTTGCATTTAGGAGACTAAAAATTATGGCAGAGAATCTTGTTCTATGTCTAACAGCTAGTTCACGTGTCATTCATCTATTGGTTATCTAAGAAATATAGTCGTTGTGTTCAACAAACTACTCAAAAGTTGGGGTAGTGAGTTAGCTTTGTCTTGGGCGAGACTAAGACTGCAAATTCCTTTGTTTGGTGAGGAAACTATAATTTCTTGAGTCGCGGTGGCGATCAATTCTCCGCCTTTGTGATTTTTTATTTCCAATAGTTCCCTAGGATTCTTAGCGTGCTATAGCTGTTGCTTTAGTTCCCTCATTTTTTACTATAAAATTCACGGTTGAGACCTTCGATGCGAAAGCCACTGCGAATTGCTCTGTGAAACAACCAATGCTCCTTTGACTGAGTCGCGGCTGTGAATTTGCCAGCAAATTTTTCTGGCTAGCTCAATCCATCTTAATAGCAATGTCGCGGTCGCGATTTAGGAGATACTGACCGCAAATTTAGATGTTCTTCTAAAAGATAGAGATTTTGACTTCCATTAAACTTTCAATGAAAATAAATTTTATAATCTACAAAATAACACTTAATCAAAATATTAGAACTGATAAATCTCTATTGTCAGATCAAATGTGGCTTATGACATAGGTTAATCCAACCTAGTCCAACAAATACTGGACAAATAGTTAAGGCTTGTGCTTTGTGTTCAATTCACAACTATATTGAAAATTATAAATGAATTATGAAAAGGTTTGAAGAAAAAACAAATGCACAAGTTATATAAACAATGAAAAATGATAGTGTAGTGCATTTAGTGCATTTTGCGAAAAGCATAATATAATCATCTCAAATATGGTTGATATATTTCACATGAAAAGGATATTACGACTTAGAGCTCTCCATGTGATAAGTTTGCACCATTATTGGATAAAATTATTTTATAGTACTTGAAAATTAATAACTTTAAGAACTTAATAATTATTTCATAAGGATGAATACAATGTGGCTTATTTGAACCTAAATAACTTAGTTTCATCTTTTGATAAAAAAAAAAAAAACCATCTTTTTAGTTCAATTTTACTCATGTAATTTTTCACCGATGATTATGATTAGTATATTATTGATGTGCACTCTGATATTGAATTTGAATCAGTAAATAAAATTGATTGTCTTATAAAAAAGCTCCTTTAAGAGAAAAATATAAATATAGTATAACTTGTAATTTAAATGCTTATTTAACTAATATTCACATATTACCTCAGTATCGAAAGAGCTTTTTCTGTGATGAACTTTATCAAGAGTCTGACTATGAAATCAAATAGGAGATCAATTATTGAATGGTTGCTTGATTATATATATTAAGAAATATGTATTTGATAATATGGTAATAAGACAATTATGTAGTAATTTTTAAAAATAAAAATGCGTTGCGAACTATTGTATAAATTGTAAAGCACATCATTGTAATGATTTACTATCGTACTAATTTCCTTTGCTCTTATTTAATGATATTATTATCATTATTATTTTTGTTAAGTTAATTAAAAAATAAAATTTTATCAATTTTATAATATGTAACTGTGAACTCATTGACATAAAGAAATCAATGAGATATGCTTAACTATTGAATATTTTTTAAAAATAAATAGGAGATATTTTGTTAATGTACAATTAAACCCATAAAAATCTTAGCATGTATATATCTTATATTAGCATATTAAGTAGGATAATTACATGAGCAAAACACATATTAGCATGTATATATCTTATATTCGCATGTCAAGGAGGTCTTAATTAGACTACCAATAAAGATTGGCTATCTCTATTTTTTTTTAAAATAAAAAAGGATGAACTATTTTTTTCTGATTTCTTAGAGATCATTCTCGATTATCTTCTTAAGCTTATGATCATTTTTAATTTTCCATTATTTTTACTTTAATAATACTTAGATCTACTCTTCTTTTGAGTATATCTGACTTTTATTTTTAGATTTTATCTATTAAATGATATTGAGATTTTGTTTATTTTCATTTTTTTGTGAATTTTATGCATTCTTTTCTATTTCCAATTCAATAATTTTATTTTATTTATATTATTTAGTAGCTTGGTTTTTCGTTAATAGTCTAATATCAAGTACAAAACTTTTTTGATAACAAATTTATATTTAAATTAGTCTTGCAAAAAAAAAAGACGAGAGTTGAACAATAACTACCGTATGTCATCGAGTATAATTACTCTTATTTTAAAATTTATGATTTATTTATAACTTTATTTTATTGAATTATGATGAAATAAAATTTAATATCTTGATATTGTATTGTTTTCTTGATCAATGAAAGTTATCATTTATTTTAAAAAAATGTCTTAATTAAGTTAAATGTCTTAATTAAGTTAACTATTTGGGGATTAACTAGTATATTAGTATATTAATTATCCCGTTTAGTTCATTTATCCCATAGAAGAATTATTCCCAACTATTTTCCATTTTTATAAAAAAAATCTCATCCATCTTGTAATGATTAGAAATATTTTTAATGTATAAACAAAATGTTTATTTTTCTCTTTCCTTGCTGTTTTTTTTTTAACAAATCAGCCGTACAACTGAACTACTTAGTATGGGCTCATTATTTTTTTTCATGGGCTAAATTTTGGGG
This sequence comes from Omphalea diandra, assembly GCA_949677035.1. NCBI lineage: Eukaryota > Viridiplantae > Streptophyta > Magnoliopsida > Malpighiales > Euphorbiaceae > Omphalea > Omphalea diandra. The sequence continues at coordinate 3,850 of CATIWR010074614.1, read as the reverse complement.
TTTTATATTATGATCATTGTATTAGGCCGGTGATAGTTTATTTTTGAAATTATGATTGAAAGATCATTTTTTTTATTTTTCAGGATATAGTCATCAGTTACTGCAAATAAATAAACTAGCTCCATCTAAATATAATAACTAAAGATAAAAAAATAATAAAATTGATTTTAAACTAATCAAACAGATCATCAGTCTAATTTTCAATTTAATGAAGTCCACTGGTCAAATCTGATTTTCAAAATGTTAGAAAACATATTAATATCTCACCTAAATAAAAAAAGAAAAATAAACACATTAATATTGGAGGTAGATAGTAGACATAAAGGTGACTTTCAATGGGGAGTTGAATTATCGGACGATCCCTGACTTAATATATATATATATAATGAATTTCACATCTTAAAAAGAGAGTACATTATTATTTTCTTGTAAGTTGGATCATGCAATAATCCCTATTCAATTACAATTTTCCCTAGATTAACAATACCGCAAAGATTGGATATAAATTTTTCATTAAAAAAGAAAAAAAAAGGAAAGAGTTACACAAAGTTATCCTCTATTTGACTACATAATAATTTACCAAACAAAACAATTAAAAAATATGATTTCATAAAAACAAATAACGATGAAAATGAAGATTTGTAGGGCGCATATATCTTTCTTTGGTGACCTCTAATAAACTATTAGTTGCAATTCTTGCGTTGTGTAGTATGAATCTAATTAGACTTTCTCAATTAAAAAAATAGTAAAAATAAAGAACTATAATTAAATTAGTATAATAAGTTTTAATAATAATATACTTATTTCTATATAAGATAAAAAATTCATAATTTTACTTTTTTTACTGATTAGTTTTCATTAATTTTAAAATTTTCCATTATGATGTAAGAAATTAAATATTTATTATTGTTAAAATCCTAAAAAAAACTAAAATTTTCCATTATGATGTAAGAAATTAAATATTTATTATTGTTAAAATCCTAAAAAAAACTATCTATCTTATTAAATTTTCTAATATCTTATTAATATTGGAGGATGTGTGTTGATTGTCGTGCAATCAATAATGTAACGATAAAGTATAGACATCTTATTCCTAAGATAGATAATATGTTTGATGAATTACATGGATCTTGTGTTTTTAGAAAAAATTGATTTAAAAAGTGGATATTATCAAATTAGCATGAAGGAAGGAGATAAATGGAAGACTCCATTTAAAACAAAACATGGTGTATATGAATGGTTAGTTATGCCTTTTGGTTTGACTAATGCACCTGATACTTTTATGAGATTAATGAATCATGTTCTGCGTCCCTTCATTGCTAAATTTGTAGTCGTCTACTTCGATGATATCCTGGTGTACTCAAAGAATTCAAATGAACATCTTGAGCATTTAAGGTTAGTACTTGAAGTTTTACAAAGAGAAAACTTATATGCTAATCTTAAAAAATGTTTTTTTTTGGTTCAGATCGAATTGTGTTTTTAGGTTTTATTATTAGTGCTAAAGGTGTTGAAGTTGACGAAGAGAAAGTAAGTACAATAAAAAATTGGCCTACACCTAAATCGGTATGCGAGGTAAGATCTTTTCATGGGTTGGCTAGTTTTTATAGAGAGTTTGTTAGGGACTAATATTGTTGCATTTCTCACTGAGGTAATAAAAAACATGTTGGTTTTAAGTGGGGCAGTGAACAACAACATTCATTTGATTTGTTAAAGGAAAAGTTGAGTAAGGCACCTGTTTTAGCTTTGTCTGACTTTACTAATACCTTTAAAATTGAGTGTGATGCTTCAAGTTTAGGGATTGAAGCTGTTTTGATGCAAGGCAAGAGACCCATTGCCTATTTCAGCGAGAAGCTTAGTGGAGCTGTCTTAAACTACCTGACTTATGACAAGAAGCTTTATGCATTGATGAGAGCATTAGAGACATGACAACACTACCTATGGCCTAACGAATTTGTAATTCACACCGACCATCAATCTTTGAAATATCTCAAGGGATAGGGTAAGTTGATCAATGGGCATACCAAGTGGAGTGAGTTTATTGAGACGTTCCCATACGTGATCAAGTACAAGGTAAGGACAATGTGGTCACCAATGCCTTATCTAGAAGGTACTCTTTTATAAACACTATGAATGCAAAGATATTGAGATTCAAACACATCAAAGGATTATATGATGAGGATTCTAACTTTTCTAGTATTTATGATGCTTGTGAAAAAGGAGCTTTTGGTAAGTATTATAGAATGAATGTGTATTTATTTTTAAAAAATGCTTTATATATACCTATGTGTTCTATGCATGAATTGCTTGTTAGAGAAGCTCATGAGGGTGGATTAATAGGACATTTTAGGATAACTAAAGCTTTAGACACCTTACAAAACACTTTTATTGGCCTAATATGGAAAAAAATGTGATTAAGATTTGTGATAGATGTGTTACTTGCAAAAAAAACTAAGTTTAGAGTTTTACCACAAGGTTTATATATTCCTTTACCTATACATAGTGAACCATGTGAAGATATTTCTATGGATTTTGTATTGGGTTTGCCTATGTCCAAAAAAGGCAAAGATGTTATTTTTGTTATTGTTGATAGGTTTTCTAAGATGACACATTTCATTGCCTGTAATAAAACGATGATGCAACATATATAGCTAATTTGTTCTTTAGGGAGATAGTGCGATTGCATGGTATTCCTAAAATTATTGTTAGTGGTAGGGATGTAAAGTTCTTGAGCTATTTTTGGAAAGTTTTATGGAATAAATTAAGCACTAAATTATTATTTTCTACCACTTGTCATCCATAAACTGATGGACAAACTAAGATAGTGGATAGAACTTTGGGTACTTTATTGCGTGCTATCATTCAAAAGAACTTGAAAAATTGGGAAGATTGTTTACCTTTTGCTGAATTTGCTTATAATAGTTTTGTGCATTCTACAATAGGTTTTTCACCATTTGAAGTCGTTTATGGTTTTAATCCATTAACTCCTTTAGATTTAGTTCCTTTACCTTGTAATGAAAGAAGTAGTTTGGATGGCAAGAAAAAAGTTGAATTGGTGAAACAACTTCATGAGAATGTATGAGTCAACATTGAGAAAAAGACCCAACAAATTGCATAAGAAGCAAATAAGGGAAGAACGAAAGTTATTTTTGAGCCAGCGATTGATTGTGAGTAAATATGAGGAAGGAAAGATTTCCAACTCAAAGAAAATCCAAATTGCATCCCCAAGGAGATGGATTTTTTCAATTCTTGGAAAGAGTCAACGATAAATCCTACAAATTGGACCTACCTGGTGAATATAATGTTAGTGCTACTTTTAATGTTAGTGATTTTTCTCCTTCTGATATAGATGATGAGTTTGATTTGAGGACGAATCATCTGGAGGAAGGAGGGAAAAATGATGCAAATCAAGAAGCCAAGAGTAAAAATCCATTAGCAATGCCTCAAGGACCAATTACAAAGGCAAAAGGCAAAAAGGTTCAAGGCCGCCATTTAAGGTACAACGCAAGGATTGTGGAATAATATTTATACTATTGAAAATTGTAAGGATTGAGGTCAAATATTATGGAATAATATTTTCATTATTGAAGATGGCAGAAATTTGGATCAAATATTGTGGAATAATATTTCCACTATTGAAAATTGTAAGAATTTGGAATAAAATTGCAAAGATTTAGGTCAAATTTTGGGATTAAATGGCTTAAGTTTCCTTATTTAAATTTGTGACTATTTGGGAGTTAATTCAAGTTTTTCTATTGATATTTATATTTATTTAGGGGTTTAACTTTTATTTGTTTTTCTATTTTGTTTGAAATGTAACCCTATATATATATATATATATATATATATATAT